>SDEE01000473.1:0-38616 GCA_004126415.1 Candolleomyces aberdarensis | reverse complement strand
AATAAGATGTCCCACAGATCTGCCGACCTCTCGCACAGATCTCCAGTAAGGGGCAGGTCTGTACGAGCTTAGCAGATCAACCAAACGGCATGATCTGCAACGCAGGCAGATCTTGTGCAGACACAAGATATCTGCTGAGCGATTTTTTGCTGATGCATGACCACGCTTCGGCACCGCAGCCTTGGCTTCGCCGCAGCTCCCGGTCCGTGTAGGTTGGACGTGCGTACGTTATCTTTTTCAACTCATTCTCAGGGTGTATTCAATTCTCTTTCCTTCTCATCTCAACCGCAACGATTGGGCCGTAAAGGTGTGTGATTGTTCGTACACTGCAGCCTATTTCGCAAGTCGAGATCGTTGTTCTTCTCTAGCAATGAATCAGCCGGAATATAGTTATCTATATCCTCATAGTGATGCAGGCTCAGACTCGTCGAGCATTGCATCACCTTGGGTTGTGGATAGCTCGAGTTCATGGAATCAGAACACCGTGACAACTGGATCCATGGCGTCGCCCTTCCAAGTGCCCGACCGTATGACACACACTCATGGCCATACATCACAACTTTATTGGGTTCTTGTGCCGTTACAACCTACCTACCCACCGCCAAATACAGTGTCGACCTCAGTACCACTGCCCCATGATTTTCCACCTCACGCCGACTCAATCCGTGCGGAATCATTTGCGCCACACTTTTCCAACCCACTCTTATCTCATCTCTCCCCATCCCACATGCTAGAGACTCTCAGACAGCAGACGCTGATAGATCATCGATACGATGTGGACGGGTCGATGCCCACCACCTTTTCGTACGCAGAAGCAAGCCATCCACAGCTGGCCCATCCCTATGTCCGTTTTGGTGTCTCAGCTCCACGTTCAACCGAGTTCGACAGTAGCAGAGAGGCAGAAGCGATCAGACGGTATCGAGTGCGTCAATGCTGGGGTGACGAAAATCCGCCTTTGAAGAGGGAAATATGGGGCCATGGACACTGTGCCGAGGCCCAGGCTCTCCCACCTATCGTTGATTGGGGTGAGGGACTGGGTCTCGAGAATGTTGTCATTTTCTCTCTGGCGGTGCACAAGTCAGGAGTTGAACGGATGCTCGGTATGTGCAAAAATTGCATGATGTATGTTTTGTTTCGCGTCATTAAGAGGAACCCTTCATGGAAAGTCGTTGACCTCTATACGAAGAATACGTTTTCGTTTGCACAACTTTGTGGTCCAGTTTTCTACCAGTAGTCCTATGTTAAACTAGCACATGTATTCTACCCCTTTCATAGTATACTAGAGCGTTCGACAGCCTGTAGAAATAATTCAAGGTTAGCTGTTCGCAGTATAAGTTGCGATATCTTATAGCTACGGTCTATCAAGCAAAGTACTCGTTTGTTTTGCTACAGCTTTCAATTGGTTTTGCTATGAAACCGAGTCGCGCCGTTCTTTCTGCTCTCCGAAATCGTACTAGGAAGCGGCAGCATGCTACACACTGTGCCTACGGAGGTTTGGTGCATGATACCCGCACCAGCCATTGCGGAGGCACCCTTGAGTAACCGCTTGGAATTTCACCGACTTCCCAAGGAAACGGCTATTTTAAATTATTTTTCGTCGGTCTGCGGAGAGTGACCTCGAATTGCTCTTTTCTCACCTTCCTCCTGGTCGCTTTACCGAACCACACCAACACAGCGCCTGTGCAAAAATATCTCTAACGATGCACGGAGATTGGAAGCACATCTTCAACGATCGGGCGTGGACCCGCTTTGTATAAGCAGCGAATGAACCTGCCCTTACCAAGATGTAGGGACAGGCTGATTCGCTTCTTACACTTCGGAGCACGTATCCCGTGCTTGCTGAGAAGGTGGGTTTGGGATAGCAAGTTGTCGCTGTTGCAAAAAGACCCTTGGGGGAAGAGAGTAGTGATTCCTTCATCAAGCCATGTTCTCAGTGCAAAGGGTTGTCGTAGAATTCGTCCATCCAATGTCCGCCTACTAGAAAAGCCAAGCTACTCGCATTGTGGCCTAAACTAACCAACTTACTAGTTCCCCATTGAATGAATGGGCTCGGAGTGGACTAGAAGTGGGAGAGTTGAAGCACTTGGGGCCTTCAAGCTGGCCCCCGGGTCGCAAGTGAAGAGGGTCCGATTCAAAGATCGACTCATAAGGTCTTTTCCCTTCTATCAAATACATAATAGCCATCTACGACGGCACCAGTGCCATATCGTGATCTGTATCATAGTCTCGATTGGTGTACTCACTAGTCGTATACTGTACCAACCGCCGAAACCCTCGCAAACTCGACATTGAACGGTTCAAACTGTTCCGAGTTGAGGGTGTTGAAAGGTGTGCTCCTAGAACCAGGTGGCCAACAGCGGGGAATAACTTCCTCGAGGGGGATGATCCTGACGGGATGGCCACGGATGGACGCATCGTACGCCGCCAAACTCCAAGGTCCCTCTGCTCCATCGCCTGCATCCTCTTCTTCTCTCTCACCCAGGCTCCCTCGTTCCGCCTTCTGCTGCGCATCCTCCTGAACGAAGTTCGACCGTCTAAACGGTGGCTCCATAACGTTGACAGGTTGCTTCAGTCTTGAAAGCCACATATCGACCCATATGGGCGGTAGCCGCAATACTTGAACATTCTCCCATCTTTTCGTAATTTCCATACACCACGACGCATATTGCTCGAGACAGTGGTTCGAATTATACCCGTTAATTTCGAAGTCGATGGATATGTCCAGGGCGTCAGGCCACAACGCATCTTCCGTAAACCCCCCGTCCCGGTTGTACGGGTACGCTCTAGAGAGAACGGATATTAAGCTCGATTGGTGGTCGGATAAGATGAGGGTGTGAACATTGCGGCTCATTCGTTCCATGAGGAGGAATCCCAGTCGGGCCGTTTCGTCGTTGTAAATCTTGATGTCAGCGATGGTAAGGGATTGTAGTGAAGGGAAGATGTGTGTGTCCTTGTATGTGAGCTCGGTGTATTCGGATCGGGGGTTTGGCCACATATCAAAGTCAGTGGACCAGGGGCTTTCACCGAGAATAAATGAAGATATCTCGAGAGTCTCGAGGTGTGCGGCGGCGATATACCGGAGGAGGAACCAAAACAATTTGCTCCGCGTGCCGTCCCAGGCGTCGCGCCTGAACGACGATCCTAGACGGAGATGCTTGAGAGCCGGAAAATCGAGATAATATGTTGGGTCGTTTGGGCTGGCAGGGAAAGAATTTCTGCACAATATCTTTTCGCATAGAGAGAGGGATTCGAGGTGAGGTGACCGTAAAATGGTGCTGTGCATCAAAGCTGGCCATTCGATGAGAAATTCGCTGACATCGCTATGCGATTCCACGCTCCCATATTCCAGCACTAGATGGGTCAGCCGACTTAGGCAGGGTCTACACGAGAGAAGACCTGCTCTATCCAGCTTCAAGTACTGAAGTGCCGGACATGGACCCCTGGGATCCCCTTTATCCAGTAAAAGGATTTGGGGGTTCCAACCATCATCCTGCGCTGTTATTCGTCCCCATCTGGGCGGTTCTCCCGTGCAAACAACCATCCTCTCCAACCTCGGAGCCCAAATATCAGCCTTCAGCGGCGTTACCAGCACCCTTCTCCTCGTATCATTCGCGAGAATCGTTATTTGCCTCCACCTCTCTGCGTGTTCGACTGCCACGGTCAGCATCTCATGTACCAACTCTTTAAACCGCGCCATCGATAGCGTCGACTCTGGTTCATAGGGTTCCAGGCAAGTGAAGTCGAAAAAGAGGTCTAGGGAATGGGTTCCGGATCGTTGGAGGTATGTTCGAAGGCGGGCCAACTCGTCAACGAGGAGCGCGCACGATGAGGGCTTGTCGCACCAAAATATGCTCCATAGGGAGTGCATTGTGAGGGCAATCGTTCTCCACCGACTGCAGACCTTGGAAAGTGCAACCTCTGCCCTCCAGAACCTGTTGACCCGATGACGTCCGTCCCTCGAGGTGTCGGTTGAACCGGACAAGAGATCCTGTGATCGATGCAAGGAGTCGAATACTTCTGAAAGCATTTCATCCGGAAGTTGTGATATGGTTGCGACTCTGTTGTTGTGCATGAGCCCGTACTGCCTTTGCACCAATGCGCGCTCGTTGGAGACCCTGTCGAGCTGGGCCTGTAGCAGAGCTTGCTCTTGCACCAAGCCCTGCAGTCGTTGCTCGTACTGCTCGAGTAGAGACAGTTCCTGAAGGTCTAGCGGTATTGGTGGCATGATTAGTGCGAAGCAGTGAGACAATGATGACGGTTTGCAGGGTGGTCGATTACGCGTTAGGGGCACTATTGGTGCGCAACTGGCTGGAGATCATCTCACGATCTTGATAGACAGGCGCCCGCCGGTGGGTCGCAACCTGCGACCCTGTCCTCTCTTATCATCTCGATTTCATCATTGAAGGGTGCTACGAGTCGATAGCCTAAGCGAACACGTAGTAAAAAGGATGGAAAAAGAGGGAGAGAGAACTCACGAGAATGTGAATCACTTCTTCACAGCACGAGCAGAAGTCTTCGCTTCATATTCATATTATGATGAGCGGTGTCACGAACAAGAGCCGTTCCTGCCAACATTCATAAAGAAAAATTTCTTGCTAGAAAGTACATAATAGAAATCCGGGATTGCGCCAGCGCATCGAATCATAGAATTATACTACCGTGTTTGTCACCCATACACTGTACCAACCGCCGAGACCCGCCCGAACTCGACATTGAACGGTTCAAACTGCTCCGATTCGAGCGTATTGCAAGGTGTACTATCAGAGTTTGGTGGCCAGCAACGGGGAATAATCTCCTCAAAAGGGATGATCCTAACGGGATGCCCACAAATCGACGCATCATATGTCGCCAAACTCCAAGGTCCCTCTCCGTCATCCGGCCCGCCATCATCCTCGTCTTCGGTGTCAATCGGGCTCTCCCCTTCTGCCCTCTGACCGTCTTTCCAAACGAAGTCCGACCATACCCAAGGTGCCGCCCTCACACTGACGGGTTGCTTCAGTCTTGCAAGCCACATATCGACCCAGATAGGCGGCAGCCGCAATACTTGGACGTTCTTCCATTTCGACGTGATGCTCATACACCAGGTCGCGTACGACTCGAGACAATGCTTCGGGTTGCAAGCTTCAATCTCGAAATCGATGGATATGTCTAATGCACTGGGCCACAACGCAGCTTCAGGGAACCCCGCCTCTCGATTGAACGGGTACGCTCGAGAGAGGATGGGCCTTAAGCTCGATTGGTGGTCGGATAGGGTGAGGGTTTGAACGTTGTGAGTCATCCTTTCCAACAGGAGGAACCCCAATGGGCCCGTCCTGTCTTCAGTGAAGATCTTTATGTCAGCGAGGGTGAGGGATCGTAGTGAGGGGAAGATATGTATGTCTTTATATGTGCGTTCGGGATCCTGGGGAATGGGCCACTGATCAGCGGTGGATGACCAGGGACTTTCTCCGACGACGAATGAGGAAATTTCAAGCGTTTCGAGGTGGAAGGCAGCGATATACCGGAGGAGGAACCAGAACAATTTGCTCGGCGTGCCGCTCCAGCCATCGCGCTTGAACAACGATCCCAGACGGAGATGTCTGAGCTTCGGAAAATCGAGATAGTATTCTGGATCGCTGGGGCTGGCGGGAAAGGTACTTCTGCACAATATCTTCTCGCATAGCGAAAGGGATTCGAGGTGAGGCGACCGTAAAAGGTTGCTGTTCAGCAGGGCAGGCCACTCAATAACAAACTCGCCGCCATCGCTATTCGGATCCACGCCGCCATACTCCAGTACGAGATGGGTCAGCTGACTGATGCACGGTCTATAGAGTTGCAGACCAGCTCTGTCTAGCTTCAGGTACCGGAGTGATGGACATGGCCCTCTGCGGTCTCCTTTACCCAGTAAAAGAACTTGCGGGTTCCAGCCTTCATCCTTCGCCGTTATTCGTCCCGTTCTGGACGTTTCTCCCGTACAAACAACCATCCTCTGCAACCTCGGAGCCCAAATATCGGCCTTCAAAGGCGTCACAGGCACCCTTCTCCTCGTATCATTCGCGAGAATCGTTATTTGCTTCCACCTCTCCGCGTGTTCAACCGCTACACTCAACATCTCCTGTATCAACTCTTTAAATCGCGTCATCGATAAAGTCGACTCTGGCTCGTAGGGTTCCGGGCAGGTGAAGTCGAAAAAGAGCTCTAGGGAATGGGTTCCGGAACGTGAAAGGTACGTTCGGAGGCGGGCCAACTCGGCGACGAGGCGCGCACACGATAAAGGCCTGTCGCACCAAAATACGCTCCATAGAGAGCGCGTTCTGAGGGCTATCGTTCTCCACCGACTGCAGACCTTGGAAAGCACAATCTCCGCCCTCCAGAACCTGCTGATCCGACGACGTTGGTCCTTCGAGGTATCGGCTGAGCCGGGCAAGAGACTCTGCGATTGATGCAAGGACTTGAAGACTTCTGAAAGCATCTCTTCCGGAAGACGTGATATGATTGCAATTCTGCTGTTGTGCACGAGCCCGTACTGCCTTCGCACCAATGCCCGCTGTTTGGAGACCCGGTCGAGGTCGGCCTGTCGAAGCGCCTGCTCTTGTTCCAATGTTTGTAGGCTTCTCTCGTACTGCTCGAGCAAAGACAGTTCCTGGGTGTCAAGCGGTATTGGCGGCATGGTGATGAAGGCGAACAGTAAACCAGTAATGAGGGTTTGAAATCAGGAGCAGGAGGACCCGACTACGCATGTTACGCAAGTGTTCCGCGCGCTATCAACGTGGCCGGGCATCGTCTCACGATTGATCAGAAGCTTAATCGATAGACGCCCACCAGATAATATTGGGCCTGCCTCTTTATTGCACTACGAAGGTATGCTACAAATCAATAGTCCGTACAAACACGTAAGGAAACGAATAGAAAAGGGAGAGAGGGAAGCGTCACGAAGATGAGGGTGATAACTACTTCTGAACGATCTTCATCTTTCCTTCGTGAGCACTCCCACCGACAAGAGTCATTCCGGCCAATAAACCAGGAGAGCCAGCGCGAGTCACTGCCGCGGGAGCCAGATTCTCGTTGTTCTCTAAGTCTTCGGCCGTCGCAGAGCTGGATTGGCCAGCGGAGCGAAGTTGATGATGAGGATGTAAACCAGAAGTCGCGCCAGGGCTCAGGCTAATGTTGCTCAGCTGCAAACCCAGAGTGCTCGTCGCGTTCAGACCCATCGCGGCAGTTTTCAACCTGAGGTTCGAAGAAATATTCCAGGCAGGAGAACCAGTTCCTAGTCCGCCACTGCTGCCACTGACCAATGAAGTTCCTAGAGGACTAATGCCGGGGGTCGAAACACCGGAGGTCGGAAGGTTAGGCGTACACGGTCCACTGCCAACGTGCGGCGAGAGAGGTGAGTTGACCTTGGATTGGGGATGGGGCAGCAGCGAACTCCCGTGACCGTGGAAGTGAGGAGTATGAATGTGTCCAACGCTGCCATGAGGAGAAGGAATTCCAGAGAACAAACTGGAGCTGCTGCTGATAGGTGGTGTACCGACAACACTGCCTGAGGCGGACCCAGCCGAAGGAGACATACTATTGCTGCTGTTCACGGCGACCGCCGCCTTCCATTTAGCCTGCGTGAACTTTGTCGCCAGGTCGGAGATCGAGTGATAGAGATCCATGTTGAATCCGGCGCACTGCAAACCAATGCATGCCAGCTTGAGTGCCCCAGCAGCGTATAACTGTCCAGTTTCATAGTTGTTTTGAGGGGTAGTGCTCTTCCGACCAGCCAGAGTTTCTCTAATGATAGCAGAGGTGGCCTATAAATCGGTCAGCAAAGGTACGACTCAGAAAGGAATGAACAACTTCGGGAGAAAATTGTTCCCATTCTTTGGTAGAGACAACGTCTATATAGAACGCTTTGTAGGAACCGGCATAGTACCACGTTCCGTCGTGATTATAGAAGCACTCTATAAGGACAGCGTTGAACCTTCCGAATGTCAGGAGCATCTCGAAAGACACGCACCTGTAGGCTTGCTCATTCTTCCGATGACGTCCACAGCATTCCACCGGTGAGCAGTGAGAGCTCGAGGGTTGGTGTTGCATTTGAACATGGGAACGTACGTGAACCCATGTTCTTCACGCTCAGGGCACCAAGTCGTCGTTGTGCTGTGGAATACTCGGTAGTTTCCTAACCTACGTGTGAAATTATGAGTCGAAAACGACGAGCACTGGCGATGCCTGTGCACTTACTCCGTTCGCAACGACTGACCATCATATTAGTGAAATCTCTATGAAATAATGCCAAACTCACCGCTGGCGCGCTGTTTAAGAATTCATGCAGCGTAACCTGAGGTGGTAAGGTGATAGGAACAAGCGATATGTCGGGAGCGTTTTCTGGAAGCGGAATCACGGCGAGCATGTCGTTGCGCACTTGGATCAGTTCGGCAACATCCTGCGCTTTTGCTGACATTGTCTGCGAGGGAAAGGTGTCAGCCTGACGAAACCTAACGAACGCTAACAACGCACGCGGCACGGCTCAATACGGGGGTCGCAGAAGGCCTTCGGTACCTCGGGTTCGGTTTGAGCTCCCACCGACACCTAAAGGAAACCATATGAGTGACATGACGGGCGATGGACAGAAATAAACGCACACGAGTGATTTCCCCCTCATAATGGGGTGGCGGGTCGCAGAGCATCTTCCGCTCGTACGAGCCATACTCCTTCAGACACAGGTTGATGTCCCTCAGGTCTGCAATCATCTCTTCCAACTCCAAAATCCGCTTGTCGTGGGACTCGGATGGCGGGGACAGAGAATGACCGAGCTTCTCCAACCCGTGTTCTTCCCGCTCTTTCTGAAGCTGTTCAATAACCTCCGAGTGTCTTCTGACCGAGGTGTAAGCTTCTAGTAGCCGATGTACAGCGGCATCCCGGGCCTTCATCGCCTCTACGACGCGCATCTTTTCGGCCTGGATTTCAAGGGCCATCTCCACGACGCGGAAAGGAGTCTAAGAGGATACCGCCCAGCGTAAATTTCGCTGAAATGTGTCGTCCTTCTATGAAATCCACTCACAGCATCCCGAAGAAGCTCTAGACCCCGTGAAAGCTGGCACAATGCCTCGTTTTGCTTGTCGTCGTCGATAGTGTTGACTAAAGGGCCATAGCGTTTGTCCCCGGTTGAATCGTCTGAATCCATGGTATTCTACAGTGATATAGATAGCGGAATGCGCGTGCAAGATAGAATCGAGAACGAAGTAGAAGCAAGAAAAGGGGCAAAACGCCGTGCTGCTAAAATACATGATGTGCTAGGAACCAAACAAAGGAAAATAGTAGAGGCCGAACAGGCGCCTGGTGCTGAATATAAATACAGAGGGCGAGAGAGTCGAAAGCGTTGACCGGGAGCTGTAAAAGGTCGGTTGAGCATGGTGAAATGGAGGACAGAAAATGAGAATGATAGGTACCTCCGGTATTGCACCTCATACGCGCTCAATATACCATTCGTTCCACCCATCCCGACCACCAATCTCTGCGCCTTGGACAATTCGCAGATCGTCACGGCCGTCGATAGTGGTTAGCACCGCACTGCAGATAACCCCCACAGCTACAGGGGCCCACGAGGCTCCAATGCAGCGGAATGGTCCCCCTCCAAAAACGTACTTCAAGGTGTCGAATTGTTCCTTCGTCGGCTCCGCTGAGCAGAGAAACCTAGATGGGTCGAATTGACCGGCGCCTGAGCCCCAGATATCGGCACACTGCTGTATTTTGGCGACATCTGCGGACTCCTTCTGCGTGATTCGATTGGGGATGATGCGTTGGAGGAGTTCAAGGATGGTGGAGGGGAGGTATTGGCAAAACGGACGAGTCTTCATCCGACCAATGCGTTTCGAAGGGGGATGAAGGCGCATCGTTTCGTCAACGATGTTCTTCGGACTCAGACGAGCTCCGTGTCCGGCAAAGGTCTTGACGCTGGGGGTCCTGTATAAACTGAGAAACGCGTCCAACATACCCTCGTCTTGGTGAGAATATGCGACGGCGATGGCGACTACTCGCCAAAGGGTCTCCCATGCTGGAATGACAAAGTCGACAGGGTTGGGGTACGCCTGAGTGTCGGGAATGAGACGACGGAGGGCGTCGTTTAGCTGCGGTAGGAGATGGAGTGGGATGCTCTCTGGCTTCTTCGAAAGAGCCCAGAGACGATTGATATGGGAAGTTACCTTGACGACGTCTTCTCGGGCGAAAGATTCGACGGAAGCGTCTACACCCAAGAGACCTATCAAGATAACTCGGAGAGTAGCACATTGAATGAAAACATCATATGGGATCTGGGTCCTTGAATTGAGCTCCGAGAGCTCGACCCGGACGGCCTGCATGGATAGGTCGCGGAAGTGCAACCAACCAAGTCTATTCGATCGCTTCAAAAGCGCGTGAGCCTGTGTAACGAATGTCGAATGAGTGCTCGTATTGTTGGAGACGAACGTGTTGGACAGATTGAACGCTTTCACGAGGCGCATGTTCGCCATCGATCTTTCCGTCAAGAGCTGCCCAGTCGTGGCGCCGGGAGGGCTGAGACAGGAGCGAATGCTGTCCAAGGTGCTATGTGCAATGGACGTGTTACGCAACACGTCCATTGCACATAGCAGCAAGGACAGCACAGTTACTGCGATGATTACGAGGGTGAGCATATCCGTCATTTGGGTGGGGGAAACCCATCGAAAGAACGACTCTTATATAGCTTCTCATTTCGAGTCACCAACCGTAGCCGAGATGAGATTGACGCCCAAGAACCCGAATAACGGGGCGACATACTTCGGCATGAGGCAAAGATAAAGTAGGCATCAATCCGTAGCTGCACATGACGGATATGACAATGCATTCAAGTGTATTGAATTGCCCGCAAGCTTAAGGCGAGGCAGGAAGTATGGCGGATATGACACACCGCAGGGAGCACAGCTCCCCTGTGATTCCTCCAAATGAATGCAAGGTGTGGGTCCAAGTCGCATACAATGACCCACAACCTTGGAAACTTACACACACACCGTTGCAGTGAGCCGAAATTGTCCCATCGATCAGCTTATCGCTCTAATCAGTCCCTGCCATCTATAAAAAGATCAATGAAATAACATAGCGCGTCGACGAGGTACATGAGGTGCAATGAAAGATGACAGGAAGATCGTCTTGGCCTCAGCCTGCGAACTGAAATCCGGCGCCATTAGTCCCAACGAAGGAGGAAGAGATGTGAACTATCACTCACCACAGTAGTCCTCATATCCGGGTGGAAAGGATCCTCCTCGTTGTCCATCCAATCGAACCCAGGAGGCCAATAAGGAGGGGAAAGTTGATGGGGGCTTTCGATCGATCTAAGTGTGACCGAAGACGTATGAGGAAACTGCGGCGCTATGTTCGCGACAAAGGACTGTGGCAAATGTATATTCTGGGGTTTCGGCCATTCATTGACCAAGCGCAAGTATGTTGCTGGAGGGAGTCCGAGGTCCAAGACTACCATATGTTCCAAGTTTTCCCAGACACTTTCCTGACCTCCAACTTCAATCATCCGCAAGAGTAGCTGGCTGGGCTGATGCGCCAGTGTAATGTGCGAAAAAGTGAGAGTTTTGATATTTCGAGTGAGGGTCATGACTTGGCGGATGATCATGGGATCGTGTTCGTGGAAGTTGAGATGTGGTCCATCCAGATCCAGTAGGGTGAGTGATTTCAGGGAAGGGTAGATATATGTGTGACGGGCCTCCTGGATATCGAAACCTTCGTGACTAAAATGCAACTTGTGAAAGGTGATAGTCTCTAGCACGGGAGCGGAAACGTGCGCCAAGAAATACAGATGCACTGGACCTAAGAGCGAGTTTCCGCAGCGGAAATGCTTCAGTGATCTAGCCTCAATCGTTGCAGTCTGTTGCTGATAACCTTCTACATCGATTTCGAAGAAGCTGCCGAATATAGACAAGGTCTGCAGCTTCGGGAGCGAAAAGATGTAATCCAACGTGGAGGCATTGAATTCGATACTGTCCAAGGAGCACTCTTGACGTTCTTCCAAACGCAAGTGAGCGATAGAGTCAAGAGGTGGGTGGATATTCAATACGCTCGTGCCATCCAGGCGCACATATTTCAGCACTGGGGCGCCAAGGGAGAAGAGGTTTGGATTCCACCTCGAGGGCTCGGTGTCCATTGGAATAAGGGGCAGATTTTTGTCGGGGCACATGGCAAAAACCTCCAGCATCGGTGCGGAGACTTCTGTCAGGTCGCAGCACAGATCGTCGAGGGGACAATCGCGGTCCGAGAGGATGTAAAGGCGCCGGCAATGGTCGAGGTGAGGGGGGATGAGGTTTAACATATCAAGCTGTTCCGGCCAGCCTTCTCCGATATCTGTGAAGCAAAACCAAAGGTCCAGCGGGTGTTTTTGGGATCGCTCCAGGTAGGCTTCGAATCGGTCGAGCGGTACGCGAGGAGATCCTTGACCCTCGTAGCGGAAGACGGACCATAATGAGGGAAGCGAGAGCGCCAAGCTTCTCCAATGGCTGCAAACGTGTGATATGACAACCTCTGCGATGGGATTCTGCGGCATGTCGTTTATTCGGTTGGCTTGCTGCACCAAGTGGAAAATCATGGAAAGCATTTCGTTGGGCAGCTTCACAAGAATCGACTCAGAATTGAACAGTTTGCCATATTGACTTTGGGTTTCGGTGATTTCCTGCTCGACTTGCTCGACCTCTTGTATGAGCCGAGCTAGTTTCGCTTCGAGCGCCTCCTTCTTGAGAAGATAACCTTGCAGGAGAGCCGCCTTCTCTTCTGCCGTAACTCGTGCCTGTGCTGAGATTATCTTTAGCGGCATTCAAAAGAAATCGGGTAAAGCCGTCCTACCATTGCCCTGCATGTTTTGCTTGCTGCTGAAAAGGGCTCGGAAGACGAATGGTCGTCCTGCCTGAGGCCAGATCATTGTTGTGCTCTGTTTGCTTTCAGCTTTCGGTCTGGTTGCCGGCAGCCGTCACTGTTGCTCGTTATACCTATTATCTTCACAATTGGTGTACAGCAAGATCATACCATCAACTGTTGCCCTGGTTGTGGTCTTCGAGGCTATTGAATCTTGGGTGAGGCATCTGTTGCTCTGAACCCACCTGCAGGTCATCTTCTACCCTATGCTCAGCTCTCTGTGATCCAGCCTCAGCCACTCACCTTGACTCCCCAGCAGCTCCAATCCAACACGCAGAAGGTTCAGGCTGAAGGGAGCTCAGGAAGGCTTGCTGGAAGGAAGTGTTTACTTGCAGAGCAGGGTGATGACAATAACCTTTATCCCTACAGTACTGTCCCAATACAATATTTTGAGTACATAATATCACCACAATTGAATGCTGAGAAAAGGGGTGAGATGAACACGGAACAGAAAGCAAAAACCGGTTTCTGCATTGGCGTAGTCGATTGGCATGGACTATTACTACTGTTCAAGGTCCACGATCAAAGCGTGCGTAGCATGGGTCAAAGTCGTCGACGACCGGCCGATCCTTGATGAGAATTTCCACTACCAGACGTTCCTCCGACAGGACGTCCAGGACCGGCCGATCCTTGATGAGGATTTCCACTACCAGATGTTCCTCCGACAGGACGTCCAGAACCGGCCAATCCTTGATGAGGATTTTTCCCGGCGCGTCGTTCCAGGTCTATGTGGCAATGTCGTTCGTCAAAATCATCCTCAGACACTAGATAATCCACAGAGAGCAACACACCTCGGTTATCAGAGTTGATGAAGTCACGATATAACACTGCTACATCGGCATCCAGTGGGGATGACGACACCGGCGCAGCGGTGACGAAGGTTGCAAGTGATACTGCGGCTAGGGCGAGAAAAGCAAGAAGATGCATGCCAGCAAAGGGAAGTTCAACTAGACCAGCTAAGAAGATTGGAGGAGACCGGCTCACTGAGACCGGCTCATCGAGGGCACATGCATTTATATGTTGTTCTGAAGTAAGGTTTGATTCAATTGTTAGCCCTGTCAGAGCCCAAAAGTGGCCTCGTTTCCAGGCCGAGGATCCTGACACAGCCGAATGGAGATCAGACAAATAGTTCTCTCTCTCTCTCGGATAATTGCATACCTACCCCTTGTTTTGAAAGGCGTAGAACAGACTTCTGATGTCTTTGAGAGCTCAGGATTACAGCGGTTAAATATTTACATTAGTTCAAATCGATAGAAATGCTGCACCATTAAACGAATACGCTGGTACGATCTCCGGGATCTGCGACCACTGGCACCTGCGGCAGTCACGGGCATTGGGCGCTAGGCGCTGACTCGGAAGCGCTGATCTCCAGTCAACTGACCGTCAGAATGGGGACATTGACGCTGATCGGTTCACTCGGCTGCTGTCAATTCTTTTCTCCTTCATGATTAGTTTGCCATGGGCTCACTTAGCATGGACGGGCGTTGAGCTCAAAACAGTGACGCAGTGATTATCATTGCACTAACTATCACAATCTTTTGATGCATTAAATATTGTCGGTGCAACTACCCAGAAACAGTTGCAAGAGAAAGTTTGGATACCGTAATATGGCACGATTGTCGTGAGGCACGAACAAACTTTGGAACCCCCACCATTAGATAGATTCCCTTCTGACAGTGGTGGCCGGGGTTCGTGTTCTGATACATCTGAAAATAGGAGAAATCAGAAGTTTGAACATTCTGAGGGACAGTTTGATGACCAGTGCGGCGGTCAGATCCACGCTGATCAGTCAGAGACAAATTACACGCCCATCACGACATAGACACACAAAGCATAACCCTTTTACTTACTTTTTCATTGGGGTTCAGTGGTATTCTTTGTGAGAGGGCTCAGTGGTACTGCGCCGTCGATCCGATGGGCTCGTTGAGCCAACTGGAAGATCTTGGAGAGGATCTCGTTTGGAAGCTTCATCAAATCCGACTTCGAGTTGTACAGCTTGTCGTACTGGCCCTGAACGTTCCGAAGCTCCTTCATCAACTTGATTTTCCGTTCTTGATATAGAGCCCATTCTTCATTTGTGAATCTCGATGATGCTGTAGGCCAGGATCGATTATTATGATGATCAGAAGATCACAGAACAGGAGTTACCTGCATCCACACTGAGTCCAGGCCTACTGACTAGGGGATCGGATGAAATGACTTCGGAACCGTATTTCTGACAGTGAGGCGAATGAGAGAAACGTCTCAAGTAACTCGAGAACCCTAAACGAGTTTGCCCAGAACTCGGACTGCGAGCACCCTCGAAGAGGTGCTTGGTGGCCTCCTCGCCATACCAACCCTTGCAGCACTGCGATGCTGGAGAAGGAATCTTAGCTCCGCCGAACGTCACCCCTAGGCGATTGCAGGGCAGCAGATCAAGGTGCAGCTCACAATATTTTCCCATGAGAAATATGAACATAACATCAGCAGGCGTCGCACCATCTATGTAATGGAATGCATTCCTTGTCCAAATGATGCTACGTGCTCTTGGTCAAAGGCGAACCGCTTACAAGCCCGAGGCCACTACAAGGGTGCACAAAGAAGGAGCAAAGGCCATCTCGAAGTATTTCTACCTACGCTATACCTACGCTATCTATCGACTAAGATACCTACAAATAGGATAATATCGAATCGAGATTACTTTTGTCATTGTACGACAATGAGCCAGGCCAATCGACTTGACGAATACATGCGGTACATTCCACGACGTCCCAGTACCATCAACGTAAACCTTGTATAAGTTCGGGGCCAAACCAACTCAATCATTCCTCCAATCGAACTTTATGTTTTTTACTGCACTGCGTCTGATTAGTTAGCATCTTCATATGCAGGACAATCATTTCAACGTGAACCCACCATATTATCGAGCGAGCACTGTGAGCGCATCGTCGTCATCGTCCGTCCAATCAAACCCAGCCGGCCAAAGTTGAGCAGAGATACGAGACCCCTTCTGAAGTTTGTTCACGGTAAGGTGGTCGGGAATATCGAGAGCATCTCTCGTAAGCGCTTCTGCGCACACCGAAGGTAGGTGGAGCGTTTTGAGCTGTGGCCAAGTCAAAAAGATTTGCTCATAGCTTTGGGAATCGAGGGAGTCGAAGTTCAATGTGAGGTTCTCTAAAGCCGGCCCTTGCCCTGCGTGATGCAAAGATGTTGCAGCGTCCAAAAGGTGTGGCCATGCGTTTTGAGGCGAAAAGGTCAGGCTCTCTATATTCCGACTGATGGAGATAATATCTAGGAAGAAACCGGGATAATAGAGATTTTGAGTGTTGTATAGCCCGGGAGTGGGGAAATCATGGAGATAGAGCGACCGAAGCGACGGGTAAAAGTACGATTTACGGCTTTGGGAAAGAATTGAGTCTCGTACAGGACCTCTCCAGTGAATGGTCAGGGTTTCGAGAGAGGGAGCGTTGACAATGGCGAAAAAGTGGAGTGGTAGAAACGGTTGTCTGGCATTTCCACAACGAAAATGCTTTAACAATTTTGCTTCAATAATTTTCGTGTTATCAGGTTGCTGACCCACGAAGAAAATGTTGTCGACCGACAGCGTTTCTAACGACGGCAAAGCGACCATTGAGGTAAACACGCTGAAGTCGAGGTAAATGCTACCGTAATTACGGCGCCGCTCCAGACGCAGATGAACGATCGCTGCGCCAAGCGGCGGGAGGAGGTCGGGGAAACTTCGTCCACCTAGTCGCACACGTCGAAGGGAAGGTGCACCCCCTAGAAGAATACTAGGCGTATACTCCAACGATAGGGTCGGGTCCGGGTCAATCCGGATTAATTTGCCTCTTTGATCAGGACATATGGAGAACACCTCCAGGGCCGGCGCAGATACTGATTGGAGATCGACGTCAAGGCTTTCGAGTGGCGTCGCGAGGTCGGAATGGATGTGTAGTTGCCGGCAGCGATGCATGTGTGTCGGAATAATGAGTCGCAGCATATTGAGTCGCTCTTCCATCCTGCGACTCCCGAACCCCGCCAAATTGAACCAAAGGTCTAAAGGATGCTCTTGTGACCTCTCGAGGTAGGCTTGTAGCCTATCCAACGGAAACTTCCGAGGGGAGCTCTTGCCTGAGTATCGGAATGCACCCCATAGCGAGGACGTCGATAGTGCGATTCTCCTCGAACGTCTGCAGACGTGAGATAGCACGACCTCTGTGAGAGGGTTCAGTGGTATTACGCCGTCGACCCGATGAGCTCGTTGAGCCAACTGGAAGATTATGGGGAGGATTTCGTTTGGAAGCTTCATCAAGTCCGACTTCGAGTTGTACAGCTCGTCGTAATGGCCCTGAACATCTCGAATTTTATCCTCGAGTTTCCGAAGCTCCTTCGTCAACTCGGCTTTCCGTTCTTGATAGCTCTGCAGTAGAGCCCATTCTTCATCTGTGAATCTCGATGATACTGTAGGCCGGGATCGATTAGTATTATAATCAGAAGATCACAGAATAGCAGTTACCCGCATCCACACTGGGTTCAGAGCTAGCAACTATGGGATCGGATGACATGATTTTAGGACCGTATTTTTGACAGTGAGGTGAATGAGGGAAACGTCGTCTGGGAACCTTGCCTTGCTGCCGGCTATCAAATTTAGTGCAATCACCGGCTCAATCCAGTTACGTTCACCTTTATAATGAATAGAACGATAAGAACGCTGCCTCACAAGCCAAGACCGGAGTAGAAAAACAGATTACATTGAATTCAATTTCCTTGGGACACCAGTACTATACAAGCGCTCCAAGAGAAGGAAAAAACAGGGCGGACGTTCGGATACTAGTTAATACAATCAACCAAAAAAACTAATCATACAATTTGGACTTGCGGGTAATAGATAGAAGAATAACTTGACATTGCCTTGCCATTCAAAGAGCCAAAATCAAATACGAGAAGAGACCGGATCGAGGAAGAGCCTGTGGAACAGCCGAAGATGAAGAGATGGATAAATATCCAAAACAGCTTTAGTACTCCGACAAATGAATGACTTTGCCTACATCGCACGAAAGCGGAGAAAAAAAGAGAAATCATGGATATCAGTATCGAAATGTAGTTTCGGAACAAGTAGGGATGCACGTACCGATATCAGAGAACGGCGACCTCTTCTTCCTCGCAAGCATGTCGACTTCTCCACTATCAAAGAACGAATACCCAGCTGTACAAAAAACCAAAAACGGGTCAGCAACCATCACGAAGCATTGGAAGACAGAGACCCAAAGGTCCACATAACGTCCACATAGCCCGTCGAATAACGACGACAAGGAGGAGAAGAAGACAAGAAGAAGACCACTCACGCATAGGAATCGCCTCGTCCTCGGACTCCGACGAATCCGAAGTAGCTCCGTGAATAGGCCGGCCCGTCTTGCTATCCCTCAGAATACCCAAATGGTCCACGAAGGGAGCCGGTCTCTGATTCGCAGACCTATGCAAGTGGACCAAGATTCTCTGGATCTCGAGAAGGTAGCTTTGGAGCGTATCGAGGTATCGCCGAGTTTGAAGGTGCTTGGAGGAGGCACAGCTGCAGAGCGCAAAGGAGGGTAGAGTCAGTTGGACGTTCGCCAAAGTGGATGATAAAGGAGGAAGAGAAAGGCTGAGAAGAAAAGGGAACACAAACGTACATCGAAATACCGTCTTCCTTGATAATATACCCAATTCCGTACCCATCCGCCGCGACAGGTCCAAACCCGAACAACCTCAACGCAGGGTTCCCGCAATTCGACGTAGAGATAATCGAAGTGCTCAACGTCGACCACCCAGGATCAGTAAAGATCGCAGGCAGCTTGTTTGGTGCTGCGGGTCTCGGAGCAGGGTCTTCAGGTGAAGGGTTGAGGTCACCATTGAGTTCGCGTTGGAGGAGACAATAGATGGCGTAGAGGTGTCGGTCTTGACCCAACCCTTGACTACATTCCCTGGTCAACTTGACGTGCCTCTCGCACGCTTTCTTGAGCACTGCGACTTTCTGCGATGGTGTGGCATCCGAGTAGAACGTCTATAAGAAGTGAGAAAACAACGTCAATCAGAGCCCAGCGCAAGAGACAGAGGAGACACGGTCGTCCAACAAATTCAACTCACCTTGGTAAACTCAACACTCTCGGGCTGCGTACTCCTAATCGCCTCGGTCCGTCCATGCAAGAAAGCCTTGGTCATCGCCGGCTCATAAACACACTCGATTCTCCCGTAAAGCCCAAAATACGCAGCCTGGAACGCCATCTGCACAAACGCATCGGGACTAAACCCATGGCTCGTAATGAAATTCTTCCCATAACCCTTGAATTCCAGAGCTTGGCAGTCGTTTTGGCAGATGAGGTCGCTGAGACGGGTTTCGGCGAACCGGACGCCTGCGCGGAGTTCTGGAATGAGTCTCCATTCGAGCTTTTTGGGCGTGGTGTCGATGAAGTCGTGGGTCTTGGCTGTATTCAGACGGTCAGTCTATCGTTGATAGCAAAGGGAACGGAAAGGCATGGTGTGAGAAGAGGAGACACTGACTGGCTGAACCGTTCGTAGATCCGCGTGGTGGTTTGTACGCCTTGGCGGATGGAGAGAGTTTAGCTTGGAAGAGTGTTGGAGCGGTGGGGTTGATGGAGCGCGCCATGAGCATGAGACCATCAGTGAAGATGTCCGCGGCATATCTAGAAGCTGTGTCAATATTATTCAGATCAGGTTCTAACTGGCCACATACCTCAGGACGGTATGACCGTCAACACCCGTATGTTCAAAGTTGATACCTGCAGCACCGTCCGCGCAAACAATGATTTGAAGCTGCAAGAAGTCGACTGATCAGCCGCATATATTGCCAGGAAAAATGGTCATCTGCTTACCTTGTCATACCACCGATTGGTGCACGTTCCCACCTGCTCTCCACCCTCCAACCTATACGTCCCGCAAAGGAAGTTGCTGCACAGATCCGCGAGGTTCTCGGGAGCCGCATCGTCCAAGCAAACAATGAACAAAGCCCTGTCCACGATATCGAGGCAAGCCTTGTTGTTCTTGTCCTTCACGAGAATCTCCCTGAGATGCCACCAGTTCTGGCGCTTCTCTGTCGTCAACACACCAATAGAGTTCCGTGCGACTTGAGTAATGTCGAGCGTATCGGCATCAGAGACGATAGCAGCGAGGTTGCGTTGGATTTCACGTTCAGTGAGGAGAGGTCGGTTCTCATCGTCGAAAACGTCGAACCAATCTTCACATATATGAGGGACAATGAGTAAGGCTAGTCGGAGGTGCAGATGAAGAGAGCGAGCAGCTTACAGAATTGACCTCGCCGGAGGATAACGATATGTCGAGATTCCGGATGCGCGTCCATCTTGCAACCCCTCTACAAAGCATCGATTAGTCAAGCCCAAAGAAGGGATACCGAGCCAATGTAACTCACGCTAGTGGGCATCCTGGCCGTCCCGAATAGCCTATGGTACTGATCCATGCACAGCGGGGTCCCCCTGACGGTATCGGGTTCCAAAAGGCCTGCATGCAGGTCATGGATGAATCCGAGAGAAGAAATGATGAGAGCAGCGGCTCTGGGGAGTTGGGTGCCACGGCTGGGTGTGGGGTCGTTCCTGCAGCACTGTCAGCCACACACCCTCGCTAGACACTAACAGGAGACCCACTCGAGGACGAAGAATGGGTTCAGAGCCAGTACGACCGGATCACTGTGCGAGAGGTACGATTCGTACCAAAACTCTTCGATGTAGCTGCAGATAGATAGGAGCCGCCGATCAGAGACGATAGTGAGCAGAACCACTTGCAGACGTACCTGTCCTTGGTCTTGGCCCACTCCACCAGCTCCTGCTGTATCCTGGGCCCATCATTCTCCAGAAAGTCTTCCACAGCTCGCCTCGTCTCTTCATGCTCATAATCATCTTGCAGAGCCTCCAAAGCCTTCAAGTACCTCTTGCATGTATCTTCGAGGGGTGGGATCGGGAGATGGGGGAGCTTTTCCTGGAACGCAAACGTCTTTCCTGGAGGCTTGCTCGGTGCAGACACCGCCGTCGCCAGGGTAGGGGTAGCCTGGCTGTTCTCAGCAATCAACCCAGGCATGGTATCACCGTCGACGATGTGCGAGGAAGAGGGGTCACAAAGTCGGGTAAGGAAGGAAAAGGGAGAACACATCCGAGCGTCAACGAAGCGATAAGTGAATTTATACTACGGATTTTACTGACTTATCTGAGGGGGTTCCCATCGCTGAGTGATGAGAGGAGAAGGGGAGACGCAATCCGGAGCTCCTCACCGCCCAAAGTGGGGTGGCCCAAAACGATCCGGGGCGGAGAATGCGGGGAAAAGGTGCCGATGACGACGTCCAAGTCCACGTCTCTGCCTTTTGGCGGAGACTTTAAGCGGAATCCGCCAGCTCGACCATATGGTCCTTCTCTCGCTGCCTGTTGCACGGAAGGACCTTGATTTGGAACTCAGAGACAGTCACGCCTTGTCATGGTCCTGTACAGTGACTCTGGCACGGCAGGGAGATGCTGTAGAGCTTAACTCGTCGTCGTTCGTGGTGGGCAGTGTGGGGAGAAAGGCCAGAACGTTGAGCCTGATGGTGCCGGAAGCGGGGAACTGCACCCGCGTCATCGTCTACCCCGCTTCCGCTCACGCGACACCCAGCCAATGTGATCACAAAGATAACGAGCGATGCATCACGGATCCACATTCCTCATTCATACTGATTACAATCCAGAGTAGAATAGAATCCCAAAGAAAAATATCCATCGAGAACTTGGGTCTGGACACTGCGTCTACTACGTAACAATCTTCACATCAACCTCAGCACACTCCTCCAAAGAGTAATGAGGATGATTAGCCCTGGGCTTATACACCAAGTCAACCCTCGCATTCGCAGAGTTGTTCGTGCACAGCGCAAACGAATCCGTAACACCTCCGAAAGCAAGACGGGACGGGCTACCTTCCGGATCAGTTTCATCCGTCTGTTCAAAAACGGGTCGCAATACAAATGTCAGTCAATGTCAATCGAAAACGTGGGCGAGGGCGATATATCCGAAATGGTAGGTACTCACCACAGAGCAAAAGGCTTGGAATCCGGGGAAGGCAGGAACAGACGCCACAAATGCCGGCGATTCACCAGCACGAGGACGCGTGGACGACATGATCTGGGTGCCAACAACTTGCGAATGCGGGAAGATGACGCTGTTCTGCATCGACAGGGCTGGCCATTCAGAGCAGCAGTTCGCGCAAGCCTACATCGCGCAGGTAAGTGACGATGCTAACGAATGTGTGTAGGGGCAGACACTCACGGAGAAGATCGTCCAAACGACGTTGCTAGCCATCTCAACAGCCACAACTTTCAAATTCACGGACGCAGGCCCCTCTTCCGCTGGTTCCTTATATTCCGCAACAAGAGTGAAGTTTGCAACACTCGGCTGCTCGCAGACCGCGGGAGGGGGCTCGGCAGATGGTGTAAACGTGTACACCGCGATCCTATTCGCATTTCCGCAGAACTGCGAATGATCAGCAGTGCAGACACCGCGGCAGGCTGTATCGTCGACTTGTTCAGCTGTTTCGCCAAGAGCCTGGCCACACCCTACGGAATAGATATTATACCGAGTGAGAAATAAAACGTGCATGGATGAAAGGGAGGATGTGGGACGTACAACACTCATTCCTGTTCTCGACTCCGGACAGAGGGAAGGGTCCAGCAGAGCTAGCACTGCAAGCTGCCGTGCAAGACTCAACAGTAGCACCACCAGGAATATTGATTCCAAAGGAAAGAGTCCTTCCAGCAGCGGCATCACTGCCGAGGGGGAGTCATATCATCAGTACAGCGCGACGGGAAATAGAAGAGGAAACCGAGTCTCACGTGTAACACCCATCGTAATTCCAAACACCGTTATCGACTTCCAAGGTCTGAACGGTTTCAGGAGCAGGACGACTGCTATCGAAGATGTTGAGACGGCTTGGGCCACCGCAAGTCTGTTCGGCGTCTCCATTACAAGTCATAGCGCATTCCGTATCATCGACTTGCGCTCCGGGTAGTTGAATGACAGAGTCGCAGTCTAGATTCGAAGAAAAGTTCGTGAATAGATTGTTGATGAAGGATAACGAAACGAAAACGTACAGCATTCCTAAAAGAAAGAGAACCATCGGATATTAGGTATTAGCGTGTCTGCCCACCATACCAATCAGGATATATCGATGCAACTTACACCTATGATGAGAATAAAAAGTCAATCAGTACTCTATCAAACTATCGCGGTATCAGAAAGAATAGAAAGTATTACTCACTGCCGAATTCGAGACCGGCATACTTGTAATCAGCAGCATCACAAGTCGCAATGCACCTCTCGATGGTCATCGCAGCATGCACCGAGACCAGGGCGCCCAACGTCCTGGGCGCAGCGGTATCGCTGTAACAACCCAAGGCAGTCCAGCCTTCAGGCAGTTCATGGTTCGGAGGCTCTGGACCGGGCTCGGGCTCATCCTGCGCGAACGCGGTGAAGCTCGAGTTGAAGTGGTTGAACACGGAGAGCAGGAGCAGCGTTTTGAAGGCTGCAGATGCCGACAATTTGAAGAGAGAGGAAGAGGAAGGCATGGCGGCGATGAAACAAACAGGAGGAAGAGGAGGAGGAGTAGAGAAAAGCAAGCTAACTCGCTTATCCTTTCATCTCCCCACTCTTGGGTATTTATACTCAACCGGGCATCACCTATCCATTCTTGAGAGTAAAAGACGCGTCGAAAAGAGACAAAAGAAGAGTGAGACTGTGAGAGTAGGAGAGAAACGCGATTTCGCGAAGAACCCACGCGTCGCCGTCCAACAAGCGAACCCATTCTTAGTTCGACTGGGACGCGATTGATAATTGATCATAGATCATCAGAAACCCGTCCAGCATGTAGGATTGTTCGGGGCGAAGTCGCCTAAAGAAGTCAAGAAGTGTCGGGTCTGCTGTTTGGATGTTTGGGACTGCCGACACCCCATAGCTTCTCCGACGCGTCGAGAATCCCATGTCGTTCAAAAATGAAGAAGGGCTTGTGGCCAAGCAGGGGTGAGATGAGACACGGAAGACAAAGGAAGGAAGGAAGAAAGACTCCGAGTACCGAGTATTGAGAGAAAGAATGAAAGAAAAATGGCGCGCGAAGCCACCAAAGCGAACACCGAACTGTGTTGTGATCGCTCGAACGGTGCAGTCAGTGGGGCAAAGAATCATGAAGAGTCAACCCCATTGGCTGTTCTGCGATTCCTCGGCGTGGCTTTCCGCCTTCGCAGAGGATTGGCCGTGGGGTGGGACTGACAGCTTTAGGCGACGGCACCTTGAGTGGTGATAGTCGGACAAGCAACAAGACACTTCCCAAAGCAAGAAGCCCAGAGAACGTTCCTTGATTTTTATCAAGGCGGCCTGAGGCCTTGGATGGCGGGAACATGAACCGGTGGGAGGCACAAAGCACCGACTCCGTTTCCGTGCTTCTTAGAAGCGTCTTCTTGTACCTGGTACAATTAACCTGTGAAATTTGTACAAAGGTTAAACAGGCTGCGAAGGCCGAGGGTTCAGTAGGCGCACCGTGTTCGTGTTCTCTACCAATACGCCTTCGTGTTCGTGTACAATCCAAGGTCCACTCCTCCCCCGCCGAGTTCGAGGAGGCTAGATGATCATAGGGCGGTCAATCAGCTCGCTGGGGGTGCTTTCGTTGATCCAACCATCCAATAGCGTGTATCACGGACAAGATATGCTTCAGACATCAGAAATTTTGAATTTGACATGGGTTCGAGCTGCGATTAGGTGGAGGAAGACGAAGAAGAAATCTGAGAGAGCTGTCAGAATTTGCCTCACGCGTTATTTTGCCATGTTTGGCTGTTCGCTCGCTCACGCCATTGTCTCTTTCCCATCCTATCCTCCAAGTAGTACCAAGGAGTTGATCCTTGAGTTGATCTTCGATACACAATGCTCACGGCTCGCAAGAAATCGTACCAGACAATCAAGTTTTCGATTTCTCTCATCATCAGCGTTCCTCGAAATTGTGGGGTTGATTTTGACAGCCTCGATGAATATCAAAGAAGCAAGAGTCGAACATTCAGAAATCACGCCAAATAGGCCCTACTCGGTGTACCTATGAAATTTCGGAACAGTTAGCGCTGTCGAGTTGATGATGCTCATTGACAATTGGAGGGAATCCGGACAGTTCAGCGGGGCCGACACGTAAAGGAAGGAAGCCAAACATCCGGGGGCCCAGAGTCGTACCAGACTGGCCTCCGAGATTTGACAGATACCGGAAATGCTTCAAGTGATTGTCTCTCTCTATTGTATCAAGGGAACTAACAATGTGTGTTTGTCCCTCAGATTCGTGACCAGAATGGTCCATGCTTGTGGGTCATTCGCCACAGTGAGGGCTTTTGTGACCCGTGGCTGGGCATGGGTGTGCTTTTAAGTAGGGGCTTGTCTCCTTACCGCCAGCTCTCGTCCAATACTCAGACTCTCATGGAAAGTCCACCGCTTTTCGATGTCATTCCATCCTGTAAGTGTTTCGTAGGGGCAATACGCCGCACCTAGTCGACCCGGCTTGACGATCTCATCTAGTGCCTTTGCGGCTCACCGAGGAGCAGCTAACTTTGCTCCAGCGACACCAGCAAAATATGGAGATTCTAGAAGTAATGAAGGCTCGCGTCTTGCATGAGCTTGAAGGCGTCGAACGTGCTATTGCAAGGGCTCGACAAGAGTTCGGCGATCTATTCAACTCACGGTCGATTCTCAGGAAATTACCAAACGACATCTACGTCACCATATTTCTCATCGCCCAAGAAGCAACTAGAGAGAGTGCGATGCCACCGAAATTTACTACAGAAATCGCCTTATCGCACGTGTGCAAGCAATGGAGAATTCTTGCACTCTCAATGCCCTGGCTATGGACCTATTTCCGCTACGACGGTGACCGATATCCGTCCTTGCCAATCGACCGCCTGAAAGCGTATATTGCACGCTCCCAACAATTCCCACTGGAACTCTTCTTCCGCTTCAAGTTCGTCGACACGGCTGAGGCACGAGAAGTTTGGAAGAAAGGGTATGACCAGCTCTGCGTAATCCTTCCCCAGGTTCTGCACCGCTGCCAAAGTCTATACATCTTCCGTGGTCCCAATTCTTACCCTACCGACAGCCTTCTTCATGGTCTTAAAGGGTTCCCCGCTCCAATCCTCGAGTCCCTCTGTTTGTTTCCCAACACAACCAGCGACAAAGTTTGCAGTTCTACCTCGAGCTTGGCCGGATGGAATCCCACTCTCTTCCGGTCTGAAGCTCCGGCTTTGAAGTATGTTAGGTTGGACAAAGAGTGCCTGATAAAATTTCGACCACCTCTCACTTCGGTCGTTCACCTGTCCTTGGAACAGACTTCATCCCCAGGAATTGGGAATTGCGCCACATTGGGTTTCTCGGCGTTCGTTTCTCTCCTCACCCTGCCATCACTGGAAACCTTCTCGATTCACGGATTCCACCGATTCGAAAAACGGCCGTCGGGCGACCTACCCATGATTGGAGCAAAATCCTTGAAGCATCTCCGTTTCAGTTTGGGTACAGGTGATGCGCTGGAGAGTTCGGATATGGTGGAGTATCTGCTATCGCGCGTGTCCGCCCCCAACCTTGAGAGTCTCGCTTTTCGTTGTGTCTCCCTGTCACGTCTTGAGCACTTCCCGGCTCCCAAAGGCAGGGAAGCTTGCTACTTCCCGTCGCTTTGTGTCATTCATTTGACCGATTGCGTCCTTCCAGGAATAGATGATCTGGGGCAGAATAATGAAGCATACTGTTTCCAGCATTTTGCGAACCTCACCCGGACGGCGAGACGATTCATTATCGAGGAAGAGGAAGAAGAATCACCCATCGGTTTAAATGCTCTTTCATCTCTTTTCAAACTTGCCTCCTTGGGAAGTGAATTGGGAATGTGGCCGCATCTCGAAGAGATAGAATTGGACGCGAACGTCAAACTTGCAGATTTATGGGATTTGGAGGATGCTTTCCCGATGCTCCAGGCGGTTACCCTGCATCAAAGTCGGCTCGACAAGTTGAGGCGCCATCAAGATTGGGAACCATTCGAGAGGCTTTATTTCAAGACAATTAACGATGGGGTGTCTTTGGTGAGACCTTGGCCGAATCCCAGGGTTTTTAGACGGATGTATATGATGGAAGAGGACTCTCCGATTGAAAGGTGCAAGAACCTTTTCCTTTGCTTGTAGAATAGCATTTACATATTTGCTTTAATTGATTCATGTACAGCCTCTCATCTACTTTCATTCGTGTGATAGTGGCAAGTGACTGACCATATATCCAGCTATCTGGAAATGAGCAGTAGGAAAAATGTGGATGCTGCCCAGGAAAAGGTGGGCGCCGTGGGGGTGATTACTATGATAGCCGGGTGTTTTGAGCTGTCGTTCTGGTCACTTCAATGTTTCTTTCTTTACTTACTCCATCTCACTCTCGAAATTACGGCGCAGTCATGCCATCCGACACCATAGTTAATGACCCTAGGCCCACTGCGGGTACGGGTAAATGCTACTCTGTTGACCTTCTGTCATCATGCTAATCGATCCCGTTTTACAGCACGATCGAACTTCACAGATGAAGAATGGGCTCTACTGCAAAGCTATCAAGAACGCAAGATTGAGCTATTGGAGCAACTCAGGAGACTCGAAGACGAAATTCTCGACGTTCAGGGCCAGTACGACGAGCTGTACAACTCGAAATCGGATTTGATGAAGCTTCCAAACGAAATCCTCTCCGAGATCTTCCAGTTAGCCCAACGGGGTCATCGGATCGACGGCGTAATACCACTGAGCCCTCTCACAGAGGTTGTGCTATCTCACGTCTGCAGACGTTTGAGAAGAATCGCACTATCGACGGCCTCGCTATGGGGTGCATTCCGTTTCTCAGGCAAGAGCTCGCCTCGGAAGTTTCCGTTGGATAGGCTACAGGCCTACCTCGAGAGGTCACAAGAGCATCCTCTGGACCTTTGGTTCAATTTGGCGGGGTTCGGGGAACGCAGGAAGGAAGAGCGACTCAATATGCTGCGACTCATTATTCCGACACACATGCATCGCTGCCGGCAACTACACATCCATTCCGACGCCGCGACCCCACTCGAAAGCCTTCGCGTCGGCCTTCAATCAGTATCTGCGCCGGTCCTGGAGGCGTTCTCCATGTGTCCTGATCACACAGGCAAAATAACCCCGGTTGACCCGCACCCGAAGCTATGGTCGGAGTATACGCCTAGTATTCTTCTAGGGGGTGCACTTTCCCTTCGACGTGTGCAACTAGGTGGACGGAGTTTCCCCGAACTCCTCCCGCCGCTTAGCACAGCGATCGTTCATCTACGTCTGGAGCGGCGCCGTCATTACGGTAGCATTTACCTCGACTTAGGCATGTTTGCCTCAATCGTCGCTTTGCCATCGTTGGAAACGCTGTCGATCGACAGCATCTTCCACACGGGTTGGGAGCCTCATGACACGAGAATTATTGAAGCGAAATCGTTGAAGCATTTTCGTTGTGGAAATTCCAGACATCCGTTTGTACCATCCTGCTTTTTCGCCATTGTCAACGCTCCCTCTCTCGAAACCCTGATCATACACTGGAGAGCTCTTATAATTGGCTCATCTCTTTCCCAAAGCCGCAAATCTTACTTCTACCCATCGCTTCGGTCACTCTATCTCTATGATTTTTCCTCGCTACACGAGAGTCAGGATTATCATCGTCTTTTCCTCGATATTATCTCCGTCAGTCGGAATGTCGAGAGCCTGACCTTTTCGCCTCAGGACGCATGGCCATACCTTATGAAGGCCGCAACGTCCCTATATCACGCAGGGCAAGGGCCGGTTTTAGAAACCCTCACATTGAACTTCGACTCCCTCGATTCCCAAAGCTATGAGCAAATCCTTTTGACTTGGCCACAGCTCAAAACGTTTCACCTACCTTCGCTGTGTGCAGAGGCGCTTACGGGGCATGTTCTCAATATTCCCAACCACCTTACCGTGAATAAACTTTCCAAGGGGTCTCGTATCCCTGCTCCGCTTTGGCCGGCTGGGTTTGATTGGACGGACGATGAGGGCGATATATTTGCAGAGTTCGTTCGATAAAACGGTGAGGTTGACGTTGAAATGATTGTTCTGTATCTGGAGATGCTAACGAATCATACGCAGTGCAGTAAGGGGCATGTCGTCCGTTTGGAGGAATGATTGAGTTAGGTTTGGATACCATGGTTTTGAAATATATGCACTGCAATAACGAGCGTATACAAGGTTACGTTTTCAGGCCTGGCTCGTTGTCGTACAATAACAAAAGTCATATTGACTCAAGATTGTCCCATTTTTAGGTATAGAAGTCACTAGATATAGCGTGGTTAGCTTTGGACAAGTATCGACGGCAAGGAATGTATTCCATTACTTGCGAGTAAACATAGGTGGTGCGACGCCTGGGTAGATGAATTGGAGAGGCTCATGCTCGGAATAATATAGCGCGACTTTGCTTCCTCTGCAAGTCAGACAAATGAATGGATATTTTATTACGAATCTGGCACTGATCCCGCTTCTCATCCCGTGCCCTCTGAACCAACCGAGAAAATGTTGGTAGACTGTCATCCCAGAGCACGGTGAGGCCACAGGGCTGCGATCCCGAGAGCTGATTGGTGATCCCTCTCCGGATTCTATACACTCGGCACCGACATTTTACCTGTTAGGCTACTGGAGACCAGCTGGCAACGATACCAGCGGCGCTAAATATCAGTAAGAAAAAAAGTAGTGTATGTGCTTGGTCAGGTCGGAGAAGGTTGCGGTTTGATAGCCGGCCGGAGCCGTGTTGGAAATCATTTCGTTTCTCTTTGAACACCTTCCATCTTGACTTGAGGGTGCGTTCATGCCACCATCCAACCCCGCAGGCAGTGTCTCTGACCACAGTATAGACGCAGGTAAATGCTGCCTTGCGACCCTAACGATTAATGTTGACCCGATCCTGTCTCTTATAGACCAATGGAGGTTCACAGATGAAGAAAGAGCTGCACTGCAGCGCCATCAAGAAAGAAGGAAAGGTCTCGAAAAACAGAAAACCGATTTATTGGAGCAGCTCCGAAGTATCGAGGACAAGATTTTCGACGCTCAGCGGCAGTACAACGAGCTTTACAACTTGAAGTCGGACTTGACGAAGCTTCCAAACGAGATGCTCTCGGAAATCTTCCAGTTAGCGCAGCTGGATCATCGGATCGAAGGAGTGATATCACTGAATCCTCTCGCAGAGGTAGTTGTATCACAGGTCTGCAGGCGTTGGAGGCGTCTTGCATTAGCAACTCCTTCGCTATGGAATTCATTCCGTTACGTTGGGAGAAACTCGCCTCGTGTTCCTTTGGATAGGCTGCAAGTCTACCTGGAGAGATCACGCGAGCATGCTCTGGACCTCTGGTTTGACTTCACGGGCTTTCAAGAATGCAAAAAAGAAGAAAGAATCGGTATCCTGCGACTTATCATTCCGACACATATGCATCGCTGCCGGCAACTGCACATCCATTCCGACACTGCGACACCTCTTGACGCCCTTCATTTAGACCTGCAATCTATCTCCGCACCGTCTCTGGAGGTATTCTCCATGTGTCCTGACCACACAGGCAAAGTAATAGGGGTTGAGCCTGAATACGGGGAGCTATGGTCGGAGTACAAGCCTAGCATCTTTCTGGGAGGCGCTCCCGTCCTTCGGCGTGTGCAATTAGGTGGACGGAGTTTCCCCAAACTCCTCCCGCCGGTTGACTCGATTGTCCATCTACGTCTTGAGCGACGTCGTGGATACGGAGAAATCTTTCTCAATCCCGACGTTCTCGACGATATTATCGCTTTGCCGTCGTTGGAAACCCTGTCGGTCGACGACATTTTCTTATTAGGTTCGACATTTCCCAAATCAAGGTCCAGGGGGATTATAGAAGCCAAATTATTGAAGCATTTGCGTTGTGGTGACATCAGAGATGCCGATTTTCCATCATATTTTTTCGCCAACGTCAACGCTCCCTCCCTCGAGACTGTGACTATTCACCGGCAATATCCCCTTGCAGGCCAATTTCTTTCCCCAGGCCGCAGCTCATACTTCTACCCGTCACTTCGGGCACTCTATCTCTACGAATTTGACCCAATAGACGAGGATGAAAGGCACCTTCATTGCCGTCTCTTCGGCAACATCATCTCCATGAGTCGGAATATCGAAAGCCTGGCCTTTTCGCACCAAGACGCGTGGACAGACCTCATCAACGCCGTAACATCCCTATCTACCACAGGACAAGGGCAAGTTTGGAACAGGTTAGAAAATCTTACATTGAACTTCGACTCACTCGACGTCGCAAGCCTTCAACAAATCCTTTCGCTTTGGCCACAGCTGAAAACGCTGCAATTACCGTCGCTCTGCGGAGAGCAGCCTACGAGAGATGGTCCAAGGACTCCCGACAACTTCGCAGTGAACACACTTGCAAAAGGGTCGCGGATCCCTTCTCCCCTTTGGCTACCTTCATTCGATTGGACGGACGATGAGGACGATCGGTTTGCAATGTTTGTTCGATGATATGGTGAGTTAATCACCTAAATTTGTCCTCAGTGAAACGGTGAGGGAGATACTAACAAAGCGTACGCTTTGCAGGCAACAGTAGGGAAAATGCCGTTCGTTACGAAAATATGCCTTGTGATAACGGAATGATGCAAGGTTTACTTCTTCTATACCGAGACTTGTCGTGAAATGCACTGTTCGTATTCGTCAATTTCATCAGATCGCAGACTTCACTGTTGTAGACCGTTCGCTCTTGACGAAGAGCACGTAAAATCATTTGGACGAATATTAAGGGCATGGATTATATTTCATGATTTGTCATATATAGACTAGCAATATATATTTGTCGGTTCAAAGAGCTACCATGACGCTAGAAAAGAATGGATCATCTTCTCTACAACTAGAGGCCCACCCATAACCCGGAGGCCAACTCTCGTGTCCGACCACCCTCAATTCATTGACCTCAATATCCTCAGCGTCTGAGGCGATAGGAAGATGAGGAGGGACGCGGATTCGAGTTAGCTTTGGCCAACGATTCTTCAAATCGTTGACTTCCAATGGAAATCCCGAAGGAGGCGAGTTCCATGTCAGCTCTTCCACCTCCGGACATAGCTGCAGAGTACCCGCCTCCAAACCAGCCAGCAAAGAGCGTTCCATGCCGAACGACAATGTCAGGTTCTTCGCCCGACGGGTTCGTGTTGCGAGCTGGCCGAGGAGCTGGTTGAAAAACAGGTCGGGATCGTTCTGTTCTAGAGAGGTGAACAGCTTGATTTTAATTAAGTATAGAGACCGGAATGAGGGGAAGGTGTATTCAGAGTGACTGGGATCGAGGTTTGCAAATCCGAACTCTTGATCGGAGAAGTCGCAGCCTTGGATGGTGATGCTTTCGAGTAAGGGAGCGGTTACTTGATGGATCAAGAAGAGGAGAGTGAATATCCCCCATACTGTAGTGCCCCCAACGCGGAAGTGCCTCAGCTGCTTGGCTTCCAGCGCTGGGATGTGTTTCGGTTGGAAAGCCCAGTAAATATTCCCCCATAGAGAAATCGTCTCGATAGATGGTAGCTGGATTACGCTGATAAAACAGCTCGGGATGAGTACTGGGTTGGGAGGCCCGATATCTGGTCCCGGTTGGAAACAGAAATGGACTAGATTTTCGAAGCGTGGGCGATATTGAGCCATGGCTGCGGAGACGTCCAACCGCAGAAACTCGATGGAGGGGCATACTTCCGCGAAGAACAATTTGGGGTTCCAATCGGGTTCGGAGTCCCAGCCGAGATCGTCATGGTCATGGAATCTTGACGTACGCACGTCCAGATACTGGAGTTTGGGTACTGAGAGCTTCTTGAGAGGTCGGTGGAAGGAAATAAGAGCGTCATCCTCGCCTTCGGACGTGAGAACAAGGCGCCGCCATCGGGAGGCATGCTCCAGAGTGGAGGCAAGCAATTCTCCTTTTGCGAGAACCGAGGAACTCGGGCCAATAGCCCCAAACCGGAAGCATAGCTCAAGGTCAGTGTTGACCGACCTCTTCAGGTACTCTTGCAACCTGTCCCGTTCGTATCCGAGGCGCTGTGGCAGGGGTCGAATGCAGTGGTAGATGGACCAGAGCTCTGGATAAGACAAGGCAGTATCTCTCCAACGCCTGCATACAAGAGATGCAGCAACCTCGACCGGCATTGGGTGGACGCCGTGCCCATATTGATCTGCCGCGGCATAAACTTCGTTGTGGGCCAGTTTGATGACCGACCGCAACAGTTCGTTAGGCAGGTCTTCAAACGTTATGGCGTTATCTATGGGTCGTGTAAGTATTCATTCACAAACAACAAGCATAGAAACTAGAGAACCTTCTTCCTTGCTGGTCATCGTTATCATGGAGGATCACAGACGCGATGAGGCTTAACTGCACTCGCCCAAGCCGGCATACGCCTTGGAATCAGATTAGATTAGATTAAAATAGATTAAGATTAGACTGACGCCAAGTTTAACTCAGATGGGCCACTTCCGGAGTACCTTGACATACATGGAGTCCTGCGTTCCTACTACTTGGCAGAGGACCGGGAAACAACAGACTTAAGTGTAGCTACCATACTAAATTTACTGTCCTCTAAACTATGGACAGACACAGTCCGAAAGAAAGAATCATCTTCTGTATCACGGGAAGCCCATCTAAACCGGGAGGTGACTCAGCCCTGTATCTGACCTCTTTCAACTCCTCCATCTCAATCTAGTTAAACTCGCTCTTCCAGATGGTGGGATAGTGTATAAAGCGTGGTGAGCTCGGGCCAACGTTCTTCGAGCTCGGTGCACGACGAGACTGGAGGTTTCCGAAACGAATTCCAGGCGAGTTCCCCCGCCTCTAGACACAACCTGAGAACCAAAGCGCTAGTGACTGAATGCCTATCATACAACGCATCGTAAAGGTTGCTTTTGTTCGCGGCAAATGATGAAGTCAGCTTTTTACCGTAGCTTGTTCGACACACGATCTGTCCACGGAAATTATTGTCGCCCCTTGGAGTCTTGACATTGATGAGACGCAGCAGTCGCAAGGAGGGGAAAGAGTAGCTGAAAAGACTCGAGCTGACGGGGGTGACCGCATCATATAGTGCCGAAGCCGACACCCAATGCAAGAGAAATAGCAAGGGTGTTGTTGGGTCCCTGGTTCCACCCATGCGGAAATGCTTCGAGCGCTTGGCATTGATGACTGTGAGGGGTATATCCTCGGACAACTCGAAGATTATTGTAGGATTGTGGCCATTATTACCCTTGGTCCCTCTTCAAGGAAGACATGCGCCAAAACTTTTCAGGCGAGAGAAATACTGATGGTCAAAGTCCTTGAGGGCACCGGCATCCAAACGAAGACATCTTATACGGGGGAAGAATTTTCCCAAAGATGAGGAGTTCCATGGCACTTGGGATATCTAGAGTAACGTCCGTCGAGATACTCTAGCCCGGTCGCACGTCAGACTCTTTCCTGATAGTTTTTGGAGCGGGGCGACTGTCCTATCCTTCCCATCCGACACCAGAATGAAGTGTCGTCAACGGGCTGCATGCTTCATCGTGGAGTCGAGCATCTCGTTGAGAAGAGGGGTTCATGAATTGAATTGAGAGAATTCGAATATGAGTTCTATGGGTACGGGGGTGGACCGTTTGAGGTACGCGTGCAATCGATCTCTCTCTAGCACAGTTCTTGATGGAGGAGGCCGAATGCCTTGACACAGGTTTTCCGCATGACGCAATGCGTCATACGTGATAGTGGGGGGCTTGCTTAATCCGAGTTTTTTATTGTTAATTGTCAATCTGAGTGTTGGCGTGTCAAGTTCAAATTCTAGTACAAAATAATTAAATTTAATCCTGGAATACATATTCACTAAGATCTACATCATAAGTGTTGAGACTCATAAGACCCAAGTTGGCTCTACCTTCATTGTCCACCCTTAGCATACACATAACCTCAGTTTCTTCCTTCCACTGTAAGTGACTCCATGGAAAAGAGGATTGAAAAGCAAGACCATTCAAAGTCTTTACATGTGAAATTGCAACAAAAGCTAGTCCTGATGAAAAGTCTTTTTCACCAAGCTCAATTGTGGCTTCTTCAAGTGTTAGGCCCTGGCTTTTGTGAATGGTAATTGCCCATGCAAGTGCTAAAGGAAGTTGGGTGCGTGTTAAAGTCTTTCCTGACTTGTCTTCCCATTCTGCTCTCACAGGATAAATTGGTACCCAAGTAGGCTCAACAATACCCTCCCACCCTGGAGTTGGGCCAGCTGAAAGGTGTTTGTCATATCTTAGAAGAGCATGAAAACATTAAGTGTACAGACCTGAGTAGTCCCTGAACTCCACAAATACCACAGCAGGCAGGTCATTCTGAGGATCCTTATTTGGATACCACATAACCCACCTTATCATACCCTGACTGCCATTCACCAGACCTATAACACCAAAATTACATGAATCTAGACACTCACTAGAAGCTTAAGCTGCACATACCTTTTGAAGTCTGTATATTGTGGGTGACCATTACTTTTGCACCTTCAGCAAGATAAATTTGCTTTTCCCAGCCTTCAGCATCTTCTTCTGATGCCTTTCTTGCAGCATCACAGTTGTGTGCAGCCTTATAGAGTACAACTGCTGAAGGCAGAAGAGCAAGTTGTTGCTTATTACACTCTTCAACTGCTGCTCTTGTAGATAGCAAATGCAAGACATTGTCAAAGTGATGCTGTTCATTGACAGTCAAATAGTCCCAAGCTCTAGACAGCAAGAGATTATAGTCCTCTTCACAAGTGTCATAGGTGTGTAATTGCAACAGAGCATCTCGGAACTTGACCTGGGTAGGATCATTTTCAGCCTGTCGGAATACTTGGCTAAGAGTGACAGATTGATTGAACACTTGATATGCATGCTGGCCAGAAGCAGTCAAAGCAACTCTTTTATGACTTGGCCTTGTAGAATAGAGTGGTGAATCCCCAACAGGTGGAAGTCGAGCAAAATCACCAAATACAATCATGGGCATTCCACCAAACACTTCCTCAGAAGCATGTGGAAATATTTGTCTAAGCCAGCGGTCTATTCTTCCAAATTGAGCTTGACCAACCATTGACTTCTCATCCAAGATTGCAGGAACAACCTCTAGTCATTGTGACTGCATACACTACAATGCTGCTTCTCCAAGTTCTGGGAAATCCTTAGGCTCTTTAACTGGGATAGACACACCAAAGTAGACACACCAAAGTTGATTGTCCATCCTCAAATTCCAAAAGCTGAGATTCCAGTAGGTGCTAGTCTTACAACAGGATCACTTCCACTTTCCACAGTAAGGCAAGTTTAGACAAGATATAATAGAGTCTTAGAGCACTTATTGCACTATATGCAAGGGTTGAAGGGGAGGTAGTGGGGAGAGCAAGTTAAAGAGCTTTATTTCGCAACACAATACATGATTGACCGAGTTATGGACACTGCCGAAGTTTTGAATTCCGCCCGTTGATGAGTTGGCCGCACCAGCAGAGTGGCTGTGTACCGTGGCTATACACCCGCGCAGCGAGGTGGCTATACACCCGACCATGCATCGCCACCCAGCAAAATCCGGGCCCCATCCAGACAAATGGGGGGCAAGCCCCCCAATCATCAACGACATCAAGGAGTTCATCGCCAGGGCTGGCGAACCTGGTTGCCTGAGATTGGCATGGATCTCTGGACCTGCAGGCGCTGGAAAGACTTGCATCCAACGCTCGGTCGCCGAAGAATGTCTTGCTGGAACAATCCTTGGGGGATCCTTCTTCTTTGGAAGGGACTCAGGGCGCGACATCGCCGACGGATTGATCGCAACACTCGCACACCAGTTCTGCAGCGCCGTTCCCGGGTTTCGAGAAGCCGTCCTGAGGAAAATTGCGCTTGACATATCGATATTCTCAAAATCCCTTCTCGTCCAACTCCAACGCCTTATCTTTGACCCGTTGGAGGATATCGGTGAACCTCACGAATGGATACAGCCCAAGGTTGTTATCGTGGATGGGCTGGACGAGTGCCGGGATACGGCACAACGAAAGCAAGCGATTCATCTCCTTCATGCCCTAACGCAGCATTCGACCTTCCCATTTTGTGTCATTGTCTCCAGCAGGCCCGAACTTGATATCCTGACCACATTTGCGGAGGAACCTGTTCAACCGGATATGAGGAGATTTCTTCTGTATCGCTACGACTCCGATGAGGATATTCTGTTTTACCTCGTCGAGGAGTTTTTGCGTATTCGAAAAACTCACCCGGCAGGCCATACTCTTCCCGCCACTTGGCCAACACGAGAAGTCTTGGAGATGCTGGTCAAGATGGCCTCAGGTCAATTCATATTCATCTCCACCATCGTCAATTACGTCGGAAACGGCAACCGGCACCCTGGCACCCTCCTCACCAACGTTTTGAGTGCCATATCTACCCCGAAACGCCCTGTGGCTGCCCTCCCCAGTCCATTTGCAGATCTTGATGCGCTTTACACTCAGATTCTTTCTGTGTCGAGTATCGACAGGCTGCTTTTGCGGCTTGTCCTGCACGCAATCCCGGAGATTTGGAGGATCGTCGAAACCAACTCCCTGCTGACCGAGTCAGGAGGTCCGGAGTTGGGCCCATCACCTCTCATGCTGGACACGTTTTTCGGGCTCCTCCCTGGCACCACTAACATCATCCTTTCACAATTGTCCGCCCTGATCCACGTACCGAATCAACATCAGACAGAGACACATGGCCCCGCCTACATTCGCTTCTACCATAAAAGCATGGAGGATTACCTCAAAGCACCGGAGAGGTCCGGAGACCTCTTTCAAAGCGAGGGAGACACCGTGGCCCAGTTCACGATAGCAGCAATCCAGAATCTACAACGATGGTCCCACACCTTGGGTTCCCCATCTGGAGACTGTGGCGCAGCATTTGGCGCCCTTTATCTATGCCTACGCTTCACATGGGCTCACATCCCAACGCAATACGACCTCACCATCTCAGAGCTTGAAGCTGCAACAGACGCCAAATTGGAAAACATCCTCCGGTTTGACTTTACCATTCTGCTGGGATGGATCCTCCTTTATGGTCGACGACTATGGTCACAACCCAACGACATGCTCAATCATCTGAAACCTCAGAATACCTCTCTCAAGGGACTCAGGAATCGTTGGCTCCGACCAATTTCCAAGGGCGTCAAAATACTTCATACATGTGATGTGAGTGTTGTTTCATTTGAGGTGCATTTTTGCCCTAACTGTCGCTTCTTAGAGGAGCCGATCGCTCTTCCGGCTCCGGAGGACAAAGTGTCCACGGTTATGTAAAACCGTTCATCTGTGTTGTGTCGAGTCCAATTCGTTGTTTTCTCTTTTGGAGGAGAATTGGCATCTAGATAAAGGGGATAAGATAGAGAGGCTGGAGGATCTCGTGAGGATCGCTATTCCCAAGGCTCGTCAGCGCGAACGGCTTCGGTCATGGACTCAAGCGCGGATTGAAGGGCAAGCTTCGCGTGTCTGGTCGTCAGGGTCATCCTCAGGGTCGTCCGGCTTTGGCTCTGTCTTTAACTTCCCCTCCAAGTCGACAGAGTCCCTGAGCGAAGCCTCATGGAGCTCCAGATCCTCATCCGCATCTCTCATCACGGTGGACCCGCATCGTTTAAGCAGACCATCTTCAATCGCATCCCTGGGCAGTCACGTGGAAGTGGATGCCTCTCGTCCGCAATCCC
>SDEE01000472.1:10823-38818 GCA_004126415.1 Candolleomyces aberdarensis | reverse complement strand
CTCGAGGCCTTGCTAAGTGCCCACTCAGAGGGAATGGGTTAGAGACCTGCGATGTGCCGCCAGGAACCAAGGTAGAAGTGGGGGGAATGGACAGAATCTCTTCGTTCTGTGCTGGGAGCGAGGATATAGCTTCTGACGAAGTAGATGGGATCGTCTGCTTGGGAAAATCTTGATGAAGCTGCCCACCGACAGCTGAACCGATGTTGTCTTGATTACTTTGGATCTCGCTGCGAGTAGTCTTCTCGGCGGGCGGACGGGGGATGGTCACGTCGTGGGCGGCTTCTGAGCTGGTGCCTGAGCCTCCAGCACCGGTGGGATTGGAGGTGGTGCGAGAAGGAGAGGGTGAGGGTGCGCGGCAACCGAAAGGATCTTGTAAGAACATCTTGATTCGATCTCGTTTCCGAGGTTCCCTCTGCTGCTCTCCAGGGGATGCCATGTTCAGTTATTCACCAATACGAGGTAACGTCGAGGGAGAGAGGCCGGTGGTAGTAGTCAAAGAGGGCAACTGCAGTATGCCGCCCAAGATCGGTTTGGGAAGGCCAGGCTCACACGTGGTGATGTGCTACCAAAGGAGGAGCACTGCCTTGGGTGTCTGTGCCCATCCAGGAGCTAACCGCAGACGACACACCGTTGGACATGGCATCAGGCTAAAATTCTCCTGAGCGCTCACCGCCCTCGTTCCCTACATCGAGAGGCTTAATGCAACACGCGCACAGATGTAGTAAATGGGATTAGACGGATGTATCTGTAAAAATACGCTATAGGGGCTCAACAACAGAGCGCAGAACGCGGAAACCCACGAAGAGAAAAAGAGGAAGCTAAGTAGTCAAGTGAGAGAAGTATGCACTTCAACGAGATTGAAAATATCAGGACTTATTCCTCAGGGCATCGGTTGTTGCCGACAAACAAAGAATATAGACCCGAAAGAAAGGAAGGATGTGAAAAAAAGTAATATGAACGCGTTGCTCGGTTGGATGACCGACTGAGATCGGGGTCAAGGTTGGGAATGATTGAGGCAGGAAGTACGAGAGCGGAGACAGGATAAACGTCCAAGCAGTAGGAGCGATGGAGGTCGGTCGCTGATGAAGGAGGTGAAGGAGGGACGTCCAGATCCGAGCATAACCCCTGGGTCCTCACCCAATCCCGCCAGGCTCACGCCCGACAGGACGAGCCAAGCAGCGCGCAACTGGTCTCCATCCACGCTCCCGCCATAAACCATCTCTTCCTCCCGAGTGAACGTTGATCCACACCACGTTCCCGTACACCAACGACAGCTGCCCCGCACCAGCTGACCAAACCCATGACAACCGCGAAACTGCTACCCGCGCTCCAGGAGAGGCTGTCGAGTTCAGCCCAGTGGCGACCGTAACTGTAGCGGCCTTATCCGCGGGCGCACTCGTTGGAGCCGGTGGGATCGCGAAGCGTTAGGAGATGCCTTGTAGGACCCCGTGATCACCAGCTGGTACTTTGCCCGGGACTGTGAGTGGAGAGAACAGCGGGTCGGTTAGTCGGGAGTCATGACGAGAAAGGGAAGGAAAGAAAAAATAGGGAGGATAGGAGAGAGCGAAAGGAGGGAGGGGGAACAAGGATTTGGGTCTACAGCACAGGAGGGAGAAAGGGTAGAGGAAACCGGTTAAACTCAAAGCAGCAGGGGGGACGCAAGCAACGAAAGCAAAGAACAAGAGGATATTGCATACCGTTCTCCGCTACGATATCTCCTGATGTGCCACCCAAGAGCGCTTCTGTCCATCGGAAGGCGACATCCACTTGGTCGTTCACGCATCGTGTACCTGACGTTGGCGGGGCTACGATGAATTCCGTCAGTGGTGGTGGTCGAGCGGCTTAGACAGTGCGGCGCCTGAGTTGCAAGATAGGGCGACAGTATGGCGATGTGGAGGACGTCGTTGGCCGATGGTCAAGCACCGTACAGCGACCGCGAGTCAAGGCGTAAAGCAGGATATCGATTGATTTGAGGACCAGCAGCACACCACGCCCACGAGGCGGTCATTGCGTAGCTCCCTGGCCTGTTGCAGGAGGTCGTCCTCACCGCCAGCGGGTGATGGTGGTGGTCGAGTGCAGGTTCAGTTGGCAGATAGGCCGCAACGGCGCCAAGAAAGTACGATCACCCGGAACGGCCTCTGATATGGCAGTCGGTCCGGGCTGGGTCTCGAGTTCTTTGGTCGCCACCCTCGAGCCTTGACTCACACTATAATTGGCAGGATGGTATGTCGGGAAAAATACAGCAGTGAACTGTAGATTGGTAGCAATAGAGTCAAGCAGATGGGAGTATCGCAGCTCTCCAGCGACTGTGAGGCTCGAGTTCGTATCGGTTGATGGAGCCTATGAGCAGGGTAATAGTAAGGTTCACCCAAGGCTAATACTGCTGATTGACCGCGTAACCTATTGGATCATGCTTGATTGAAGCTATGTTTATCCCCGACGAAGCGGTTTTTCGAGTCATCCCGTCGGTCACCTTTGTGATCGACACGGTTGCTTCTTCAGAAAGTCCCACTTGACCCCCGCGCTGAGTTTGTGGCAGCATCTTGTGTAGCTAGCTTGTTTGTTCCAGATATATTGATTTTATCTCTCTCTTTCGCTGCCTCCTTCCTTCCGGACGATCGGTTCGCTAGCTGTGTGTCACGGCTTTCTGCATCGAACCCTGCCCCACAGTCAAGAAGCTGGTGGAAGACTGTCAGTCATGCACATCCATCTATCATGCAAATTACCTGCACTGATCCTTTCCCTATTTGTTGACGCAAACATCTCGTTTGTGAGCTTCAACGGATGGATATGGCTCGAGTATTTGGGAGTAGCGAATTGCCAGCTAGCAACCATGGAAAAGATGACGAGTTGGATCATGCGACCAGGGCGAAGGTCCCGCTTTACAGAACATCTGAGCTTCTTCTAGTCACCCAATTTTTCAACACACGGGCTGGAGGATTGTGGCGAAAGAATTCAGGCTGTGACATGAGAAGTATTATTTTCGACTTTGTTGGATGCATGTGAGGACCATCGTAGACGGACATGATCAATTCCGTCGCTGCCAATGTCACGATGATCAACATCACATTGTTATCGTTGTCGCGACTGGAGAAGATGGGTGCAACGAACTCGCGGTCGATTGGTTTGAACATCTGAAGAAGACTTGTGGGAGCCAGAGTTCAGATATGACCGGATACGCTGACAAAAGTGGCATGTATATTACAAACTATCGCAACTAGTCCTAGATAATTACGTGTCATACCCCAGTTCCACCGAATAACTTTGAAAATGCAACCTAAGCGGGGGACTTCTCACCCAATTCATCAGCCTTTGGAGTAGCCAAGCTAAGATTTCTCGGCGCTTCAAGGTCTATGATCCTAGGAGAACTTGTCGAATGGTGTTGTGACGAGAGGAATGCTGATTCGGCCGTTCGATGGTGGGCAAAGTGAATAGGATTGGAGACCGGTGAAGTAYCGCTGGCCTTGGCTGAGGGGAATCTCACCCAAGATCGACCAGTGGTGACTCGAAAGATAATCATATGCGGTGATAAGGTCTACAAAGTTCAGTTAGTGTCAAAATTGAGAACTCAAGGAGACAGGAATCGATCCTATCGAAGACTTACACAGAATGAATAGAATAGACCACCGATGATACTATACGTAGCCGCGAGTGCTTGGGCTGCAGTCTGGTTCTTCGGGAATGGCACTAATTGGAGTGCGGCGGTGATTGGTCCCAAAAGCGTGAGTGGGACAGCAGCTTCAACCAAAATGGCTACCACTCCGGTGTAAAGTCGGGCGTCGTGGGACGGGAGCATTTGGGATAGAGTACGCCGTGCGCGATAGAGGTGGAATGAGATGAGCCCCGTTACAAGAACGTTGGTGCAGACTATTAGCATCTGCGTAACGGTAGGAAAAGGGTTGGTTGTTCGGTCTTTGTGGAGGTCTGTAGCAAACTCGTCTACCATAAATACGACTGAGGTTGGAGTAATGGTGATCCAATACAAGGTGGTCAGCCAGGTTGCATTCGAGGTTTGAGACGACATACCGAATGCGGACACAGACAGCATCGCGGGGACGATTGCGACCCATCTGTAGTTGGCCAGGACCATGTAGCATCGGTAGACCTGCCACCACCATAACAAATCAGTACTGTCTCGGCAATCTACCACTGCGATGCGATGCACTTACGAGTAACGCATCCCCGATGAAAATGCCCACCGTTATCGTTACGGAAGTAAAGTACCGCAACCAGAAGGAGTTCATTTCAGCCACAATCTCGTAGAAATTCACACCAGAGGTGGCTCGAAAGACAGCTTGGAATACCCAGGCCATGTCACTTGACGCGGATATAGATGCGAGGAGCGTGAATACAAAGCTGAGAGCGATGTATCTCCTTCGACCTTCTCTCAGCTCTTTGGGAGTTTCCAGAAACACCGAGAGACCGTAGAGAGCCATGAATAGGTGGACACCTGCCAGGGAACGGAAATCGATTGAGTACGATGAAAGGAAGATTCAAATGGTAAGGGAAATCTGAGTGTCAGTACGTACCGACTCCAACCATAGTTATACAAACATTCGCGTACAGACTGCGGGCACCAACGAGGGACAGTTGTTCAAGCGCGTCGTTCGAGCTATCGGACATTGAGGAGCCTTTTAGTTGGCGACTTCAGGCCATGGTAACAACACTTAAATACTGCAAATTCTGCGCGTTCTAAGCTGTAACAGGAATATCATATAAGAGCCTGGGTACGTATCTAGCAAACCGTGATGATCATAAATGCAGATCTTCCTTTGTCGAACAATCACTTTGTTACCGATGTCAAGGTTTCGGTCATCTGTCAATGCGATCATTGTTTGTGGCTCTTGATAATACCATTGACCACGTTGCAGTTGATCAGAAGTCTGGCAGTGTCAAACGTTTCTATTGAACAAGTCGGCGTACGTCTAACTACTGGCGTACTAGCCCCCACGAGTCCCATGACGAGGGCAATACATGTTGTCCGTGCGAGCTCAATCCCGTTCAGCGTATTCAAATCAGTGCAGCGCCGACGCCCAACGTCACTTGAGCTCCATTTTTTGAGGAGGCTGCAACATCTCGGCTTCCTCGGCGTAGGTAACCCGCTCCCGCGGTGGGACTAATTCACCTTCAGTCCCAAGCATTGTCTACCGAAAGTATGGGGAGGACGCCTCGAGGCACGGCATACGTGGAATCGTTGCGTTGGCACTGGATCGAACTCGGGACCTGATGTATCCGTCGGAGGAATATTTATTACAAGGTACCGGATTCGGTGTCGACGATACCGACCGGTGAGCGTGCGCGCCGCCGATTGAGCCCGTTCTCTCAGCGCGACGACATCAGAAAAGCCTCGGGAAATGAAGAACGGCATGGGGCTAAGCAGGGGGAGTATAGATCCTAATCCGAAGCTCCAGATATGTGTAAAATCTTCCTATATGCATTGACTTGTACCAGATGTACCAGACAACTTAATTGAATTGCTCGCTGGTGATGTGTGTGCAACACCTTCATCTTTTGGGGCGTTCCTCAGGCCAATTGGTTTCTATGTTTACCTTCAAATTTCTCATGGACATTGCAGCCATACCCACACACGGGCAGGAGGATCGAGTCCAGTCTTCCTCGTCCTGCCTCGAACGCTGACGAGATCGATGACGAGATTCCCACCGGTGGGCAAAGTAAATCGCGAAGAATGCGAACTAGTTACCCAGGTCGAACTTTGAACGATGCGTGAGTACATGACATGAGTCTCCGATGCATAAACGAACGATCGTGGAAGACACTCATCTTCCTGAGCAGCGATAACGATGTCAGATGGACTAGCAACATCATCGTGGGAGATGTACTAGTAGAGGGTTAGCGAAAGGTGCTTCTCAAAGACCCACATCCTGATACTACTTACGCCATGCAACCCGGGCCTGTAAGCTATTCGTAGTAAACGCAGCAGAAAATGTGTCGAAAGTGAAGAGGACAGAGGTAAGGAGTATGAGAGCACTGGAAATCGTGGTGAGCAACAACTGAATGAGGAATGGCTGCAGGCCGGGGCTTGCAGGCTTAAGCCGGCCGTTACTGGGAGTTGAGGCATTGAGAATTTTGGCTCAGCTTCGTTATCGTCGAGCTGCGCGCTTCCCATCCTCAATAGCGGTGCTATTGGAGCCCTTTACAGGGGCGAACATGCCTGCACTGTGAGCTATTGATAGAGGAAGCGCGGCTTGAGAATTCTGCTTTTTACAACGCCCACCCCGTATTATCCAATCGTCGACAAATGGTTTGGAAGCAGTCCAAAGCAGAAATTTATTCCTTTAATTAGCCTGAACCGAAGGGAAGTTGCGATTGTGGGACTATCAGTATACAACACCAAGAAGTGTCGAAAGATTACGAGTATACGGGAAATTCATGACCATTCACTACCTATCTACCCGCTCATCTAGTCAGTCAAAGACGGGGAGACGGAGCGACCAACAAATCCGCGGCAGGAGAATATCGCTGTAGGTCTGGTTTGATCTCTGAACATCGGAATGATATTTACCGTCGGAGAAACGATAATACCAAAGTTTATCTTGATATCCGGGGAGCAATTTATGTCACCAACAGAATCGCGGGAGTGGGACGACGAAGGAAAACGGTGAAGGTGGTGTGAATGAAGAACTCGAGCACCCGAAAATGGAAACGGGAGCAGGTGGGTCAGTCATCGCTGAAAGGATGTTGACGCGGTTCGGTGTTTCGAGGAGGATGACGTCGACTGGTTTTAACGAAGGGAGTGTGATGTCTGTTTTCAGCGGAAGAATGCGACGACTTTGAGAAGGGGCGGAGGGCAGAGAATAGAGATATGGATGGACGGAAAGTCATCCAACAGGCTTCATCATAGAATGCACCCGTCCTTCAGCGAATTGCTCAAAATCGTCGTCTTCACCCAGCCAAAAGCCAGCCGAATATCCGCCGTATTTGTTGCTTGCATCAAACTATCAGGGTACTCGTCAGTCCTCTCGTGTATTTCATTTCAAGAGCAGAAAAGGTGGTATGCATCAACTTCGCCATCACACTCTGACAATCGCCCACCTCCTTACCGGACATCCTACCAGGCCATCAGAAGCGAGGGTACGTGTGCACCGAGCGGAGGACACGACAACAAAGAGATTGCAAAAAAGATACCGAGCAACCCGAATAGAGCGCTCACCCAGCACGAGAAGTCCAGCAAAGACGAGATCAAATAACAGGAACGATACTCACTGAGGATAGATGTTCAAACTTGCCCTATTATTCTGCATGAACCTCCACAAAATATACTTCGCCGCCTTGTTGAGATCCTGTCCTCCTGTATATTCTGAGAAATACTGCTCCAGTGGGACCTATAACGGTCATCGTGCTCAAAGTCAGTATTCAGGTTTGTTTCAATTTTGAAAAAAAAGAAAGAGAGCGGGGGAGGGTTAAATCAATAGCATTTCTTCGACGCCAAGGTACAGTTTCAAAGGAAGGGTGCCCCCGCCCCGCGGGACAATTGTGACAATCAAGACCTTCTCCGGTCGGTTACCAATCCTCTCGACCTCAAAGGCAACGCAATCCAAAGAAGAAAACCAATACCAGAAGAAGCGGAAATGCAATGAGAATTTGAGACAGGCGGAGAAGCAGGCAACGGAGAAGGAGAAGGAAGGAGGCGAAGGTCAACTCAACGGAGGAAACACTCACCCTAGGCAACTTTTTCTTGAACACATCAATCTTATTCAAGAACAAGATGAATGTCGTGTGACGGAACCACCTTGAGTTGACCACCGCCTCGAAAAGTACGAGCGACTCGTGCATTTGGGTCTGCAAAGGAAAAGCGAAACGAGGGTTAGCAAGCGAAGGAGAGATGGAGGAAAGAACCCGAGATAAGAAGAGAGAAAGCATAAGGCCGATAGAAAGTCCACGACGAAAACCTCAAAGGCGGAAGCGAAAGCGCATAGAATGGCACAAGGAATGAGTAAAGAGTGCAAAAGGCGAAGAGATAGCCGTCGTCGGCGGGAGCGCAACGTAGAGATGGGAATGCAGGAGAGCAGCCAGAGGAAAGAGAAAGTGGAAGAGAGCGGAACACAGCGAGCCACGCAAGGTGAGCTAAGTAAACGGATGTGGGGAGCAAAAGAACGGGTGGAGTGAGCAGGGAGGAACCAGAAAACAAACGAATAAGAGCGAAGGTGACGATGACAAGCGTTCAGGGCGTATGAGAGGGAAATGGGAGCAAAAAAAACGCACGAACATGGAGATGACGGGGAATTCAAAGCAAAGAGGCAAAGAAGAACCAAAGAAAGGRGAATGGAAAGTGAACGAAAGAAGAAACGCGGGACACGAAAAGGAAGAGAAGACAGAGCAACAGGCGAGACAACAAACCCCCAACTCACAGGCATACACAAGCCCGAGAACATGAAGACAGAAATAAGAAAAAAAAAGCAGGAGCAACGAAGAACCGAACCCGACAAAGGAAAAAAAAGCGAACAAACGAAACGTGAAGCAGTACGGTCAACTCACCTGCGTCTCCTCCTCTAAAAGCATCTGATCATAGTCGCTCAACGCCGTACAGAAAATAACAGAATGCACATCTTCGAAACAGTGTATCCACTTCTTGCGTTCCGATCGTTGACCGCCCACCTCGATCATGCGCATTCTGCGGGCATGCACCCGGGAGAATTGAGTTCAAGTTCACGGCAAGCGAGATAGGTCGAAAATAATGGAGTTGAAAGAACACGGGTTGGGGAGAATTAGTTGGGGTGGGGTCGAGTTAGTTAAGATTGGGTTTCGACGAATACAGTCCGGGGTTGAAAGTTGGGTTCAATGCAGGAGAGACAAGTGGAGAGTTTGTTAGTCTAGATTGTTCGTGGTCGAAGTTTGGGGAGAAAAATGGACGAAGTGGGCGCAGGTGTGGGTACAAGACCAGGGAAAGATGACTGGAAAGAGACGACTCACGATAACTGCCCCACGGTAAACCTTGTCTCTATAATCCCTACTGACTTTCGTCGCGCTCTCAGTACGTCGATCTGGCTTGGCAGATAACCTGGGAAGCCTATCCGTAGTACTTCTCCAAGGAAACTATGCAAGCAATCCGTTAGCCGTGATCTCAAAGGTGCGGGAAGAAAGGGTAGGTGGAGAAAGGCAGGGGAGAGGTGACTCGAGAAGGTTGGTTGGGCAGGAAGGGGACGATCATAGGAGTCTGAGGCGAAGGATGGAAAGAGCGGAGAAAGAGAGAGGAGCAGTGACGGAGACCCACTATCCCGCCCAGTCTATAAGATCGAAGTGGCTTGAGTGTTCGTCCATGATTTTGGTGATGGTCGGGTCTTTCGATAGCTTATAGATAGCTTCAGCGGTTCCTGGAGAGAGGCAAGGTCTGCCTCCTGTTTCCATGTCCAGTCGGTCGTCGAGGAATTTTTCTGCAAAAGCCTGTGGGCGGAGAGTGAGTATAAGGAGCTGGGGCGCTAACGATGGAAGCAGAGTGATTTGGGGTGGACGAAATCGAAAGACAATGGGAGGAGGGGGAGACGAAGGATGTAAGGAAGAAAACGCACCCTATTCGAATCCTCAACACACTCGATCCCCGTCTCCCTCATATATAAAATCATCTGCTGTGCGGAATCCAACACATTACYATACACCAACGGTCGATACTCTGCCAATTCCGCGTCTGAAAATCCGTTGTCGTAGATAATCTTCGTCTGCTTCACGATCGTATTCTTGCCTGATCCCCTGGTGCCTGTCAAAGGGAGATGGTTAATGCCAGTTATGAAAGGTGGTCGATATGAAAGGCAAGGGACGTTGCGTCGTTCGTCGGTTAGACTGGCCATTGGGCGACCCAAGAAAGAAGTAGAAATGAAGGAAAGAAGGGAATATGAAGGACACTCACCCAACAGCAAGACCCGGCATTCCCTCCTGAGCAGTCTGCCATCCTTCGCTATCTGTGCGTCAATCTCGCCCGAGTGTGCTTTGGCAGCACTGTCAGCTGTTGATACGCATCCGCCCATCTCAATCTTCCCAGTTTCCCTTTCTCTCTTGCTGCTGCGCTAGTAGTATGACTGGTGCGGATATGGGCCGGCGTCCGTGCGGGTTGCTACGTGGTTCTGTCAACACAGCGAGGAGGCGGGCGTGCGGGGAGCAGGGGAAGGGATAAGGAACGAAGGAGACGAATAAGAAGGAAGATGGAAGAAGGGAGGAGGGGGGTAGCGGTCCTTGGTTCTGTGGAATAGCAAAACGGCAGCTCTGATGGGCGAGACAGTACCCGACATCCGGCTTGGTAGCATCTCCTTACAAAGTCCTGTGGCGTAGACAGCGGAGAAGTGGACAAGAGACATGCATTCCAGATATCCAGCTATACAGGATCAGGCAGACCCAGGGCGCAATCCAAGGCAGGGGACACAAAAAGGCGGCGCCATCATGTCTGTTCCCCGCTGCTACGTCATTGCGGATCAATTTCTCATCGTTGCTTTCATCTCGACCGGCAACCAGCAACTTCGCTTCAGATGTTGATATTATCATCAAAGACGACAGCGACGACGACCACCAACGAACGACTAGTGGCCTGGACATGCTCGACGTGTGTTCTCCCTGTCCCTACCGTTGGTCTATGTTGAAGAGTGCTCGCTGTCGTGACGATCGCCATCCGCACTTCAATTGCACCCACCGGGCCCAACTCAGAGGCCATGAAATCGCGACGACCAGTTATCTTCCGCCTTGACTCCTCTCTTCTTTTTCCCCCTTCCTTCGGGCCGTGTCAGGCGACCACCAGTCATTGATACCCTTCGAGTCACCGCCCCGCTCGACATTCCTCTACGAAGGCGTGTATGCCCCAAGAATTTTCAACTTCTCACATCGTCAGTCAGGCGTAGCTCTATACGGCGCCCAATTGTAAATCTGTGATTAGGAAGAACTCCAAAACGCGACGTTTGTTCACCCCCTTGGTGTCAGTGCGCGAAGCAATGAGAATCCAAGGCATACGCTACATTCACGACGGTTTACTACCTACTACCTGCTTATTACGCTTTCGACCATAACCTAAGAGGAGTAAGTTTACAGAAGTTGACGAAGGTGAGGTTAGGATGTAGTGATCAACAAAGTTGGAAAGAGAAAATATCGCCGTTAGTCTGGTTCGAACCCCGAACCCCGGAATCTTTGCCTCCATAGCCGACGGCGCCGACTGAGAGAAACGATGAAATCGAAACCAAGTTGATCTTGAAGACCGGGAAGCCAAAAGAAATACAAAAAAGAAAGTAAAAGGAGGGGTCGGGGCAAGGCTTGCCGGAGGTAAGTAAATGTTAGTGTTACGCTACCGACCCGCACGAAGACAAGTCGCAAAAGAAGCCATATCATGTCACGGTGTGAGTCAGTGGGGCTCATGTCTGCGACTGGCGGAGAGTGAAGAAGGTCATCCCGCAGTCATGCGTTTTAAAGGGAAGGTACAAAGCGCTAGCTGCATTGCAAGTTGATGAATGCTCTGATAAGCGTTACTCTCCAACAATTGAGGAGCATAATCCCCATACCATGATTTTTTTCAAGTTCCATTCCACCGCCATCCCGTCGACATTTTTGAATAAGTGAAAAACGTTTGATTGAGGATTGTCGTTATCTATAGATCACTGTCCTCCCGAGTGACCTGAGATGGCCTGATTGAATGCGCGCCACCAACGGGACGGAAACCCTTGACGTTCTTCACGTCCTTCACACCGAGTTGCTTGTATCACCAGCGAAATTCCAAAGTGTCTTCATGCGGATCGGTAGCTTAATCACAACCTCTCCATTCTACTGCTGAATTTGCTGCTTGTCACGCTCTCTGAGCGTGGCCCGATCCCTCCCTTCCCCCTTCTTTTCCTTTTTCCTCCTGTATTCCTCGTTTCATTCGTATTGCTACCTAGCACGTTCTCCGCTCCCAGTAGCTAATACTGTGTACAGAGTACATACGAGGAGTCCAAACTCAATTTCAGGCTGGGACTCAACGAAAGAAGCTCGCTACATCTCATTTGAGTTGAAACGACTTCTCGCAGGATCGAACTCTTGGGCTTTGTAATCGCTCGATGGTGGCTGTGCCAGTGGTCTCGCCTTGTGAACGGACACATACCCCATACGACTTCCATGAGCAACGGCGGCCAGAGGGAGCCCGATGTGGAGGAGGAGACGGCCGGTGCTAAACCATCAGAAGAATGCGAGTCTTCAGAATTCAAAATCAGGTCAACATAGCGCAGGATTTCCTCCGGTTTGCCTCTGTAGGTGAAACCGATGCCGGGAAGCGTTAGTAGGAGGGGCCCAGCCCATGCAATCAAGGGCTCACAAAAATGCGACAGTAAGTCAATTGAAAGTGATACTCCGCGTACGGTTGTCCCCAAGGCTTCTTGCTATCCGGATTCCAATGCACAGTCATACTCAGGGATTTGACTTRGACGCTCTTCATTCGCAAACACTAGAAAGTAAGCTGACCTCTCTCAACGTCAAGTAAAATGTAGGGGAGGGTTCGTGAGCAGTGCATCGCCTTGAGAAGACTTCAAGTTACTTCTTTCAAGACATCCTTAGCCGAGAGAATCACGGTTCTCTACGAAATGCTACCCGAGCTTCACAAATCGTCTCACTTCGCTTCGTGAATTATGAAGGTAGCAGAGCAGTATTATATATTAGACAGTTTGTGCGCAGCCACACGGAGCCACCCGTGGTAAAATAGTGATGTGCGCGCCGGCCTGGTGGCTTGCGCGTGGCTTTCTCCGTGGCTCGCGCCTTTCTGTCCCAATACATCCGCATGCCTATAACTCGCAGCCAGAAAGCACAAAACACTACAGAAAAGTCTCCCACCTCTGGGACTGTGAATGGCAACCTCCCTCATGAGCCAACACCCCCAGTTGCTAGCTGATGTTCATCCCATTCTTCAATCACTTGATCGAGAAACTGGAGAAATGAGGGACCGCTAGCAAGAATTTCAGTTTCCATGGCTGCAAGAAGAGGCAAGGGATGTTGTTCTCAGAATTTGCAAATATTTATGTATTTTAGAGATTGTAGACGAGTTCTATACGATGTAAATACGCACCGCAGCGCGTGTTGAGTGAGCCACGGAAGAAGCCACAAGCGAGCCACCGGGCTGGTGCGCACATCACAATTTTACCACGGGTGGCTCCACTGTAACCAGGTAGCCGTCAAAGCTGTGTTTTGGATGCGTCGTGGTGATGTAACCTACTCGATCTATAACTATAGAGCTGCCCACAGGACATCGTCCCAGGTCAGAGGGAGCTTCGGTCACCGGCGTATCATTCCGAAGGGGCCACTCGAACATTTCAAGGCCAATCAATTTTGAGCGCTTTCATCGTGACGACGGAGGCTCAGAATATCAAGACCGAACGAAGGAATCACAACCAGCGCTGGTTGAGGTCAGACCTCGACCCTCTTTGACCGTAGATCGCGGTAGAATTGTTCCTCCCAAATCCCACAGAGTAGACATAAGTGCGCTCCATCGTAACATTTAGTATCCTCGATTCCTGAGTAACTGGTCAAGTCGGTTTATACGCTCCGACCGTTCGATAGAACGAAAGTTTTGATTGAGGGTGATCTCTACAAATACAGTCAAAAACACCGTAATCCTCCGGTCTAAGTTGGAAAGATGAGATAGAGAAGCGTCCGAGAGATGAGAGAGTGTGTGCTAGCTAGATAGATAGCTACTGAGTAGAGAAAGTAGCAAATGTCCGAGCGAGTGAGCGAATGATAATATGACAGCCGGGGTACGGAAGATAATGATACGACAAAGATGAATCAGAAGGCGAAYTTCCGATGAAAAGGAGCGGCGGCGTGACCAATGAACCCGAAGAAAAACCCGAGAAGTACGAAAGACGATAGTGGTGGAAGAATGGGGATCTAACGATGCTGTGGAGGATAATTTATGTTGAGGTGCTGCATTCTGGCCCTTCTAGGCGACCGACTATAAGTTCGTTAGCCCATCAGTTTGTGTGTACACCGAAAGCGTGGAAGAAAACTCACGTTTAATGGCAGGAGTTCAGAATCTGGCAGCTTTGAGGATCAGCCTCTGCAGCAGGAGCTGGTGCTGGGATAGGCGACGCAATAACAAACGACGATCCTGTCAATGATACATTGAAGTCAGTTCATTGGCCAAATTCCACCTTCGAACGGTAATTAGAGGGGCATACCAGCAAAGACAGCGACGGCGGTGGCAAAGACGATGCGGGTGAACTGCATGGTGCTTTTGATAGGCTCAAGGTAGTGTAGCGGAGGGGTAGATGAGATTGACTCGGCTTCAAAGAACTGAGATGGTTGCTGTGTGTCGAGAGATTGATTGTGAATTTTGGTTCTTCCCTACGACCCAGTATATATACTGTTTGCCCGACTCCGCCAAGCATGACTTTAGGTTGCCCAATAAGGTGCGGTAATGACAGTGTTCCTGAAGTCAACTTTTTCCCGTTCCGCCGCCGGTGGCAACATTCCGTATTAATTAGATTGAATGAATTAGTTGATCCACCTCGAACAAGGCAACACCCGACTTAGGACGTTCGTATGTTCGTTCGTCTCTCCGCTGAGCATTTGTGCTTGGCCGACTCAAGCAAACGTACGTCCTGTCACTATTCGCGACCGTGTATGTATATTGTGTTGAATGAAGCCGGGACGAGATGAGAGCTTGTCTAAGGGATGGATACTTATGGAAGTGGGTTTGTTACATCCTCCAAATCTCTGCGTCATCCGCGACGTAGCCTTGGTTAAGTCAGGCGCTGTACCTAGGGTTGACTATTTCTGACTTTGATCTCAGGTACATGCCCAGGGCGGTGACAAGTAAATTGTATCTATCACGCCAAACCTTTCAGTGTTGCGACGAGCCGTGCCCAGACATGTTCGATGTTTGGATGAGAAAATGCCATCCTATGAACGATGAGTGGGGTGAGTTGGCTCTGCGCTGATGGAAGCTGCCTCAGAGCTCCCCGCTCTAATGAACTTCTAATGTATGATGGGTGCAACTATCTCCACTTTCATGTCTGCAAGAGAAGGTCAGTTTTCCGACCCGTATCTGATCGTGGTTCTCATAAATCTTCAATTTTTTTAGTCCCAAAGAATGCGCAGCGCCTTTAGTCGAGGACAAAGGCATCAGCGCAAGTGATGCCACCAGCCTCCAAATAAGTTGTCAGTTCCCATCTAGGTTTAGTCTTCGAGACCCAGAAGCGGCCATAATCAAGTAAGGCAGGGTATTGACGCCATGAGACGTTTCAAGGCTCTAGAGGTGTATACGGTGGTCAGATTTGGGGTGGGATTGTTGGGGATACGTGGAGTCTACGAGGCCCGAATGGAGGATGCATTGTTCTCAATGGGAAATCCGTCCTCGTATTCGGTACTTTCCTCAGATACGGACCCACCCTTCCGATGTTGATTCCTAGACATTTCCCACTGTTTGATCCTATGTTCAGCCTCCAGAGACGGTTCTTCCAAGGTTTTGGACTTCGGTGAGGGTCTTCTGCTGATATTTTGGCTTTATCAGGTACTTGCTTGTTGCACGCCCTTCTTGGCCTCTCGCGCGATGAAGGAATCAACATAATTTGAGAAGGTAAGCATTCAATCAACATTATTTAATCTTAGATGCCAACTAACTACTCCCTACTAATACCCAACTCGTAGCTTTAGCAACTGATACAGAGAGCGCTACTGGTACCAGAGCTGCGCTATTCCCGTCTACTTGATTCTATCGCCACCAATGTCCAGTTCTACTTGACGAGCGTTCGCTCCTTTACTTCCTCCTGACCCGCCAGTGAATCCAGGGGCAAAAAGGAGGCGAGTCTCGGTCCGGACCGGCTATCTCGGGGGCCGCTCCGTGTGATCGTACTTGACTGCCACCTGCTCTCAACCATCACCATCGATGTGGGCGCTGACACCCACTCACCTGCCTCATACTCTCGCTACGATGAGCTTTTTACGAGCTGGGCCCTACGAACTCAGGCCAAACATCCTTTCATCATAGGTGCGTACATTCCAGGAGCTTCCCGTATCAACTTCGCTAGACGAGAACAAGCAGATCAACGTTCGGTGCTTGGCTCAGCTGAACTGGGGAGTCAGGGTATCGTTGATGGTTCTAGCCTGCGTAATGGCTGCCCCAATAGCCTTATCGTCTCTCGATTGGAAATGTGTTGGTCGGCTTTCGTGGTCGTGGCGTCACTGGTGAGTCGTCAACCCTTTCCTCCAAGGCGCAGTAGTTGGCTGATAAAATTACCATAATCTTCGTCAGTCGATACTATGCCTTTTGACTTGACCCGTGGTCGTCCGCTGAATAGTCCTTGCCCGACCACCGATGCTCGCGACCGCGACCTACCCACCACGTCGTCACACTGCGCCCGCACGACGTTTACACTGACAATGTCGCGCCCTGTCTTGCGAAGATTGCGGACACAATTGTCTCCACCACTCAACCACCACCAACGCTGACCATACGAATCGCCTACTTCGTCGTAACCCATGCCAACATTAGACACGCAAGAGGTCAACGGCCATGTGAACGTCGCCGTCGGTGGTACATAAGGGTATATACAGGGTCGGTGAGGATAGACGTGGATGAATTGATCCTCGCGGCGAAGAATGGTGTGTGAGATCCTCTCGTTTCTTGCTTTCGTCCCTTGCCTTCGGCCAGCCTTCGCTCCCTGATCGTGTCCTTCGACCCTTTCTCTCTTTTGCTGTTGACCGAAATCTTCGTCTCTCTTTCTGTTCCTCCTTTCGTTCGTTCGTATCTTCTCTTTCTTTCTTTCTTTCCCTCCTATAGTCATAACTTCCGACTAACCGACGTTGCCCTTCCCTCACAGTCCAGCCAACTCGGGCAGCCTAAATGTCTCCCTCGAAAATGTACCAGCCGGGGACGCTATGTCCTCGTAGTCATGAACTCGATGTATGACATCCTACAAGGCACCTCATAACGTCTTACGGTCCTATCCTCGTCCGGGACTCCGACACCGATGGCGCCCGTGGATAAGCCTGTTACGGCCATGGTTATGAGTGGGCTGAGCCCGACGCCGTGGGTTGCCCCGAAGTGCCAGTAAAAGGTTCGCGCCTGCAGTGGGAYCGATTTGTTGGTCCGGGGTGGCTGTTCCTGTCGAGGAACGTGGTCCGGATAAACATTCACTCAGGAGCAGGCGGGTGGTGGACCTGTGGGTTTTGGTGAGGGCCGGAGAGGATATGCTCAGGTCAACATCTCCTCCTTCACCAGCGACCGACTCGCACCCTCGTGCCCCCTCTCCCTGGACGCCTACTCCATTTCCGCTCTCGTACTTCTTCCTGCCTCCTACTCTAGGCCGGCTCTTTCTATCGCCTCCTTCCCTTCTCTCTGGCTTACATTCCCATCTTTTATTTTGTTGGTGACAACAGCTGGTGGTCTCGAGAAGAATCGAGAGTTAATATCCTACCTCCTTCAATTGACACCTTACTTCTTCCTTGTCGTTCTCTTTCGTGAATAGTGTCCCCATGGGAGCTCTTTTGTCGAGTCCCATGTCCTAGTTTTACGAATAGATTTGTCCTTCCTTCCCCTGACTACATCCGTGCACCCGCACGCTTCTCAGCGTAGGAAGAGGGCGTCGCGCTCATGGATGCTCTGATTTCGGATGACACGGTGTGTCGTCGGCGGTTAGGTTCCGAATAACTGGGCGCCGGCGACGCTCACCGCTCGACTCCTTCACAGCACATCACGTGAACCTGCTCTTCCCGGACCGATCTCGAGCGACGCATCGCGGTTGCCCTCTTTAACTACTACTTCCACCAACCTCATCCACGATCTCCTTCGACCTTACTTCGTATTCGTGAATAACTGGACATGGATCCCCCAGGAGAGCAGCGCAGCAAACCTCGAAAACGTGATCGAATCAGAAAGTTCTTCAAGGATCCGCTCGGCTCTCGCACACCCTCGCCCTCTCTTTCCCGCACCACCGCGCATCCCGGCGTTGCTGAAGGTCCAGGCACAAGCTCTCAAGCTGACCGCCACGTCGCCATCCCCAGTCCGCTGGCCGAGAACACCACTCGCAGCGAAATCCTGAGTAATCGGGACAACGTCGATACGGCTATCGGTGGGCATCTTCGTCAAGGTCTTCCCAGTCAGGCGATCCAATCTACTTTGCCAGAAGCTACACCCTCCCTTCCAGCACAGAAAGAAGAGAATGCGTTCATCCCATTCACTTCCGCCTTTGATCCTAACGGCGAGTCGCAGGTCTCGAGCGCGGTCCCTCCGAGCCGGCGCTTGGCGGGGTCTCAAGGAGAGGGAGAGGCACAGGGAACCACCGCTCACGTCGAAAATCCGATCCAGGACCATAGTGCGGCGGTCGTCGAGGGCGATCTCTCGGACCCATTGCCTCCAGCTCAATTGAGCATCCCTGTCGCTGCGAYATCTCACATGGCAAACAAGCCTCAAGAGGGTACTGCTCACGTTGAWCATCAWCCAGCGGGCCTYRCAAGCAARATCTACGARRGCGTCAAGRCCACACTGCGRAARGTKGTCTTTGTATCAGACGCTTTCCCCCCATTGAAGAGCGTCGCTGCAGGACTGCTGGTCATTTGCGATACGATCGACGTGAGTCCTTCCTCTAACGAGATRYGATCCTCCAYATMAATCTATGAGTAGGCATATGGYGAGAAYAAGCAGGAATTTGATGGACTCCTCAAGAGGGTGGAGGTGTTGTCGAGAATCATGGACTCTTGTCCGCCCGATGTTTCGCAAGAGGTCAAGGACCGTTTTGATGGATTGTTACGGTGGGAGCAGTTCCTTCATCCCGAGCGTTCACGTACTCAGCCGATGCTGGATTCTGCAGGACTCTGGAGGAGAAACAGAAGATACTTCAAGACAAGGTGAATCCGACTAGATCGARGGYYGAACGCGTGATGCTCGCCCCGCAAGACAAGCAAGAGGTGTTGAAGCTTACGCAGGAGATTAGGTTCGCAATTGAGATAGCGATGGTGAGCCTTCTTTGTTCGTACTTRTGACGGTGRCTCACAGCTATTTAGTTCGACGTAATCGTTGAGAACAGGGCTCAGACCCTTCAAATTGTGAGCGGGRTTACCTGGTTGACGGAACGAATCAACGGTGCGTCTGGCTTCGTAGCATCAKTCCGGCGTCTCNNATAGGCCCCGATAGTAATTGAAGACCACACCGGGATTATGCGCACTATYGARCGYACCGTCCAGTCGCTGAAGAGRTCCAGTRCGTYGATCTGACTCRTTYCTCATTTATSACGCCACTCAGCCAYTAAMTTAGATACGCTCCTGAAACTCGGAAGAGTAGAAGGCGCAGAGCATAGCAATGCAAAGCGWGGTCCCGGGTGCATCCCCGGATCTCGGGTGTCGCTACTGGCCATGTTGCTCGTTTGGGCGACGGATCCGAGYTCTCCTCATCTGTTCTGGCTTAGTGGCCTTGCTGGGACAGGAAAGACYACSGTYTCGAAGACYCTYTGCTCTCAGCTCAACGACCGGGGACTTCTGGGTGCGAGCTTCTTCTGTACGCTCAAGGAATCGGATAAAAGGGATGTGTATCTCATCATCCCCACCCTCGCGAGGATTYTRGCAGAGGAACGACCTAAATTCGSYGAYGCACTTGARGCRATTCTCGAGTMYGACAGGAGCTGTAGAAATCCAGCGGAGATGGAGTTGAAAGACCAGTACTTGAAACTCATCCTCCAGCCTGCCGAGAAGACCTTTGCCGTTGACGAGCTCCTTGTGCTCGGTGTCGATGCTCTTGATGAGTGCGAAGATCAAGATGCTGTTAGGCTCTTCATTGCGGCAATTCTGTCGCAGAAGCCAACGATCCCACTCAAGTTCTTCCTTACTAGCCGCCCCGAGATCTCTCTTCGGGAGTCCTTTGAATCATCTACCCACCATGGGTGGCTCCGGCTCCATGACATTGAAGCTGACATTGTCAGAGCTGATATTCTGCTTTACCTGAATGACCGGTTCAAATCCATCCCAAAGGTGTATAACCACTATCAGGCAGAGTCAAACTGGCCACCTCCAGAGATTCAGACAATTATCAATGTCTCAGGAAGACTGTTTATCATTGCTGCCACCATGGCCACATATATCTCAACATCCTCTGGGAATTGCTTGGAGAGATTCCAGGAACTTGGCAAACCATCTGCAAATGTCCATTTTTCTGGCATTGAGGCCCTGTACAGCAGGATCTTGACTGAAGCCTTCAAAGACCTGGAACAAAAGGAGGCAGACATGATATGCTCCTGCCTTTCACTGCTTGTCACAGCCCAGAAGCCTATCTCAGTGAACACCTATGCCAAGTTGCATGGCAAAAATACCTTAGCAATCCGAGAAGCCTTCAAGTCTCTTCATTCTGTTGTCCAGGTCCCTGATGAGGGTTGTGATGATACTCCAATCTCCATCTTTCATGCATCTTTTGTTGATTACCTTACCTCAGAAAAGCTTCATGGCAAGCAATGGGCCATTGCCAGAGGTACTGCACATAGTCTGACAGCTGAGGCATGTTTCACAATCATGGACTCTGGGTTATACTTTGGGATTTCTGGAGCCAAAACCTCATATAAGAGCAATGATGACCAACCCACACCATTGCAGATTGAATCTGCACTAGCTTATGCATGTACAGCCTGGGGAGACCATGTTCTCTATGCAGGGGTCACCAAGCCTCTGCAGCAGAAGATGCAGTTGTTTGTGGAGACAGAGAAGGTTTTGTACTGGCTGGAAGCTCTGAGTGTATTGAAGAATATTAGCTATGCCTACAATACCCTCTGGCAAATCTCCAAGGTGAGTAATGATTAGTGAATGTCTTACATAAAAGTTGACAGATATGTAGAAACTAAAATCAACTGGACTGGGGCCATTGCTGAATAATATTGGAGATTTTGTGTGCAACTTTTCTATACCCATCAGGCACAGTGCTCCCCATTTATATCTGTCAGCACTACCATTCTATGCTGCAACAGAACAGCCAGTGGAAGCACTTCTCAAATTTATATCAGTTCCTATTATCCACCATAGCTTCACTCAAAAACAAGCAATATCAAGCATACCAACAGAAAAAAGAATTGAATCTGTTACATTCTCCCCCAATGGCAAATACATTGTCTCAGGCTTGGGGGATGGGATCATTCAGCTATGGAGTACTCAGACAGGGCAGCCAGCTTTGGAGCCAATGACAGGACATAGTGACTTCGTCACATCAGTTGCATTCTCTCCTGATGGCAAGTACATTGTCTCAGGCTCAGATGACAAGACCATCAGGCTGTGGGATGCNTCACACAGGACAGCCCGTTTTGGGGCCAATGATGGGACATAGCCACTTGGTCAAATCTGTTGCTTTCTCTCCTGATGGCAAGTACATTGTTTCAKGSTCATATGAAGAGACCATCAGGCTGTGGGATGCTCAGACAGGAGAGCCAGCCTCGGAGCCAATGACAGGGCATAGCGATCGGGTCACATCTGTTGTATTCTCTCCTGATGGCAAGTACATTGTCTCAGGCTCAGATGACAAGACCATCAGGCTGTGGGATACTCATACACAACAGCCAACCTTAGAGCCAATGACAGGGCATCTGTTTTTTCATCACTATCCAGCTAGGATTTTCACACTCAGTTCCAATGGTTGGATCCAGAACTCCTCAGGGGATCTTTTATTTTGGGTTCCACCCTACTGCAAAGCTGGTCTTTGTCTTAATCCCACTTGTTTCATTATTGGAAATCTCCAGGTCACCAGAGTTGAGCTCACCAATGCTGTTCATCATGGTTCTGACTGGCTTAAGTAAGTTCCACAATTTCTCTGTTGTTTTACTTTATTTAACTCCCACAAGATGCAGGGAAACTCCACCCAGTGATCATTTAACATGCTACACTTGGCCCATTGCTACTGTAAGTCTTGCCAATGCTAATGGTGATTGTGTCTTGCAACTTACATAAAGTGGTCAGGTTCTGACTTAGTTCTCAATTCAGCACTTAGTTGCTCCAGAATTGTTCTTCTCCTCAACTGTCTCCCATTTGTGATGCTCCTTGTATTTCTTGTACTTTACTCCATTATGTCATTTTTTCCATATGCAACCACTGATGTGTCACATGTGCAAACACCTCATAAAATTTGCAAAGTTGTTCATAGTGTTTGTGAATAGACTTATATACAGAGAGGATCTTTATGAAGTTGGTAAACTGGAGAGTTGGAGTTTTCCCTGACCTCCAACTGAGCAGGCTCCCCCAGAAAAGATAGGAAAGTCAAGCAAGAGAGTTTGGTAATGGTACTTTTAGATTGTGAAGGCCTCTGTTATGGGCATCCTTCTTTATTTCCTTCAAGACTTGCAAATTTACCCTCTTGCTTCACCAATATCTTTTTTTCTCTTGCTATTTTTACCTGTTATCTTAGAAAATCTCTTTTGTTTTCAACCCTTGTATTACTAGTACCAAATGTGTATCTTGTTTGTATCTTGTTCAAGTCTTTGATTGAGAAGTACAAATGGATAAGTTGATCAATGCTCTAACAACTTCAAGTGCCCTGAAGGGACCAGATCACTCAAGCAGACCATGTCATTCAGGCTCTCTAATGAAACCTCCTTGTGTGGATACCCTCTAAATTTTCACAAAGTTGTACATTAAATGCATGAACTGACCCAGACAAATGTAAAGATCTTCCAAAAGTACAGAAAATAAAAGTTGGAGTATGGCCAACTGCCTACCAAGCTGACCCCCTAAGAGAAAGCAATATAGTCAAGTGCAATGATTCAGTGGCACTTCATCAGGAAAAGCTGATTTGATTGGGGGGCTTGCCCCCCATTTGTCTGGATGGGGCCCAGATTTTGCTAGGTGGCAATGCATGGTTGGGTGTATAGCCACTCTGCTGGTGCAGCCAACTCATCTGAGTCATCAACGGGTGGAATTCAAAACTTCGGCAGTGCCCATAGCTTGGTCAATCATGTATTGTGTTGCGAAATAAAGCTCTTTAACTTGCTCTCCCCACTACCTCCCCTTCAACCCTTGCATATAGTGCAATAAGTGCTCTAAGACTCTATTATATCTTGTCTAAACTTGCTTAATGTGGAAAGTGGAAGGGATCCTGTTGTAAGATAGGGACCGGCATGGATGATTACATAACAATCCAGATCAAAAAGTGATGGATCAGATACGGATGCAAATACAGACGGATGGATACCAGATTCATCCAGATGCCTGAGCAATAAAACATATAATCACCTGTCTCTCAATGTATAGGACCTTGTATCGCAAAAAATGGGTACCCATCAATTCTCAAAGCTTTAAAGGACCTAAAATATCCCTGTCCTTTAACATAATACAGAATCCCCCAGTAAGACTTGAATTTCTTCAGCCATCAATCCTGTCACAGCAAGCTGAGCACAGGGTTGCCTTAGGTCACCTTCCAACTACTAATTTGGCAGGGAAAATGTTGCAGCATATATCCGTGGATGCATCCAAAATCTGTGATAATTATCCAAATACATCCATCCCTGAACAGATTGGATAAAAATCTGTAAACAAACTGGATTAGTCTGATCCGTGCTGGTCCCTATTGTAAGACTAGCACCTACTGGAATCTCAGCTTTTGGAATTTGAGGATGGACAATCAACTTTGGTGTGTCTATCCCAGTTAAAGAGCCTAAGAATTTCCCAGAACTTGGAGAAGCAGCATTGCAGTGTATGCAGTCACAATTGCTAGAGGTTGTTCTTGCAATCTTGCATGAGAAGTCAATGGTTGGTCAAGCTCAATTTGGAAGAATAGACTGCTGACTTAATATTTCCACATGCTTCTGAGGAAGTGTCTGGTGAAATGCCCATGATTGTATTTGGTGATTTTGCTCAACTTCCACCTGTTGGAGATTCACCACTCTATTCCACAAGCCAAGTCATAAAAGAGTTGCTTTGACCACTTCTGGCCAGCGTGCATATCAAGTGTTCAATCAATCTGTCACTCTTAGCCAAGTATTCCAACAGGCTGGAAATGATCCTACCCAGGTCAAGGTCCAAGATGCTCTGTTGCAATTACACACCTATGACACTTGTGAATAGCACTATAATCTCTTGCTGTCTAGAGCTTGGGACTATTTGACTGTCAATGAATGGCATCACTTTGACAATGGCTTGCATTTGCTCCCTACAAGAGCAGCAGTTGAAGAGTGTAATAAGCAACAACTTGCTCTTCTGCCTTCAGCACTTGTACTGTGTAAGGCTGCACATAACTGTGATGCTACAAGAAAGGCATCAGAAGAAGATGCTGAAGGCCTGGAAAAGCAAATTTATCTTCCTGAAGGTGCAAAAGTAATGCTCACCCGCAATGGACTTCAAAAGGTATTTGCAGCTTAAGGTTCTAGTGAGTCTATTGATTCATGTAATTTTGGTGTTATAGGTCCGGTGAATGGCAGTCAGAGTATGATAAGGCAGAACATGTGGTATCCAAATAAAGATCCTCAGAATGCCCTGCCTGCTGTGGTATTTGCGGAGTTCAGGGACCACTCAGGTCTGTACACTTAATAATTTCATACTCTTCTAAGATCTGACAAACACCTTTCAGTGGGCCCAACTCCAGGGTGGGAGGGTATTGCTGAGCTTACTTGAGTACCAATTTATCCTGTGAGAGCAGAAAGGGAAGACAAGTAAGGAAAGACTTCAAAACGCACCCAACTTCCTTTAGCACTTGCATGGGCAATTACCATTCACAAAAGCCAGGGCCTAACACTTTGGAAAAGCCACAATTGAGCTTGGTGAAAGAGACTTTTCATCAGGACTAGCTTTTGTTGCAATTTCACATGCAAAGACTTTGAATGGTCTTGCTTTTCGATCCTCTTTTCCATGGAGTCGCTTACAGTGGAAGGAAGAAACTGAGGTTATGCGTATGCTAAGGGTGGACAATGAACCTAGAGCCAGCTTGCGTCTTATGAATCTTAGTGAATATATATTCCAGGATTAGATTTAATTATTTTGTACTAGAATTTGAACTTGACACACCAACACTCGGATTGACAATTAACAATGAAAAACTCAGATTAAGAAAGCCCCCCACTATCATGTATGATGCATTAGGGTGTTTCACGCAGCTGTTTTCGGGCTGTTTTCCCGTTCAGAATCGATTTTTGAGCCTCTGGTTTTTTGAACCCATTTTTGTAAAATATGTTCAAAAAACAAGCAAAAACATGCCTAGAAATGAAACCCCTGGCTCGCCATATTTTTCTAGCAAAAAAAGTTGTCGAGCTGCTGAGTTCAAACCCAGCAGAGGTTGTTCTCCTTTCTTGTGTTGTGTTCTACCCTACGCCCCCATGCCCGCCATTCCTCATCAAAGGCAACTCCTTGAAGGTGCTTATGAATATGCCAGGCACCTCCAGGCATTTCGTCGCCTTAAACAGGCAGTCCGAGGCTCAAACTCAGAAGAATCCCCTGATTTCAACAACATTTCAATCAGCTCGGGGTCTCAGTCTGGCCAGCCTAGTGACGACTCGGATGACTCTGATGTCACCTCACTCAGTTCTTTGTCGTCCCTTTCATCTCTTAGCAGTATCTCTGATACCAGCTCTACAAATGAGCATGCTGGCAGCAGTACCTCCCAGATGCATCCATTTTGGGATGAATCGGACGAAGAAGACCGTGAGTGGGAGGCAACAAAGCAGTATGTTCGCAAGCTTCAAGAATCACAGGCACACATTGAACACCTGTCTACTACGCGGGTACTCCGACCCAAATATTGAACTTTGCTTCCCGTTTTGTGACGGCGTGTCATGTGTCGCCGCCCAAGGCGGAAATGCACAGCATCAATCGATAACATGACCCTTCGTACTGTACATCATCCACTCTACATCCAAGCTCTCGCTCTCGCTCTAAACGCGATTCAAGCACACCAGTGACGCCACCAGGAACTAATGGCCCTACCAACTGAGGCATCGATACCTTCCAAACCGCCGGCAAGTCTTATGACCTTCCTCATGAATTGACACTGCAAATCCTCGATGAACTCGACACCGCTTCTCTCTGCGATCTTGGAAGCACCTGCAAAGACCTCAACGCCCTCGTATTTCCCTACTTCTTTCAAAAGCACGGAATCAAGGACCCTCTGAATGGATCTATATCACATTTTGGAGGACCCAGACACACGTTGCGCGCCATACGCTCCTGTCTCTCAGTCAAGGATGTCCTTCATTGTTATTGTTTCCTCGGTGCCATTATCGAGGACCTGGTGGAAGAGGTGGAGGAAATGCGCACAATTGTGAGAAGGTCAGGGAGGGTGGCCCACTTCTTTATGAATTTGGGGAACGCGGATAATTGGTCTATACGGCGTATTCGTATGCTAGACGCGGGTGAACTCGATCCAACTTTGATGCTCCTTACGGAGCAGGAGTGGACGAAGGCTTATCTTGGACTCCTGACTGCCGCTTTGACGAATGAATGCGAGAGTGCGCAGCTCTGTGGTGGGGGAGCTTTCTTGAGGTACCTTCGGCATCAAGCGGGTTCGACAATGGAAGGCAGCCCTACTACACTCCTAGGTTCATCACAGGCCTATGAAGAGACGCCCCGTAGGTTTTTGGGCTCATTTAGGGAGCTTCATGTTCTGATGCCGTTGGGCTACAGGCTACTTCGACGGGACCTTTCGCGATAAAAGCCCTTTCGCTGATCAGCCGAAAGAGTCTTCTTCAAAGCCCACCGTCCAATGTGTCGATGCGGAGCCAGGTATGGAATCATTGACAAGATAGTACTGTCTTGCCCGCTTACCAAAGCAAACCAGACAATATTTCGACAGTAGCGATTGTCAAGGACAGAAAGGGGCCCTCGCAACCGCAACTATCAACGACCCCTCACTCAATGGGACCTCCAAAGCCGAAGATCAAGACTCTCAGCTTACAATCCGACATGTTTTTCGCAAGTTCCTCGTTCCTGGACTGGACGAGGCAGCTTCTGGCATGGTGCGCACCGAGCCTCACGGCTCTCTACCTCCTGCTCTTGGAAGCATCGAGCGTACCTTGGCACCAATTCTTTTCGACGACACGTCTCCCTTCCCTCACCGAGCTCGATGTTGTATTATATACAGCAGGCGAGGACAACATGACAGCAACGGACGTCCTATTCTTCCTCTCCAGACATCCAAGTATCCAGAAGCTGCGTCTTCACGAGGTTCAGGTTCCAGCGGATATATCCTCAGTGTCGGTTATCGCACAACCGTTTCTCCCTAGCTTGGTAGCGGTGACTGCCCATCCCAGATATATCCAGTGGTTTCTGCGCAACAAGGAGCAGTGTCCCAAGCTCAAACAAGTCACCCTCACAACGGAGAGTCACCCGAACCGGAATTGTCCGTTCACGTACGACATGCTGGACAGGGCCCTCGAGAACCTCGTACATCACTCACACAAGTTGGACCTAATCATTTTCAGTTTTGCGAAAGACCACGCTGACCTCGACTCCTGGCTCCAATCGCACATCGACGCCGGTCCAGATGCCAGTATCATCTCCAGCTTCATCGATACCAAACGTCTCCGGATCGACGCGGAGCATAGTGTCATGATCATCAATCTTCCGCCTCGTCTCGAGCTGGTTGCGCAATTCGTCGGGCTGTTTCCGAACCTCCAAATTCTAGAGCTGCAACACCAGCCTGGGCTAGTGGACGGTCATATTCCGCCGATGGTTCAACAAACCTTACGACTTCATTGTCCTCAGGTCAAGAAGGTGATAATTAATGAAAAGGATATCAGTGAGGTTGAGCAGTCGAAGGAAGGGTGAGCGCTGGAACAGCTGGGTTCTCGGAGTGTGGTTTAGGGCAGGAATAACTACCAAGTTCATAGATCTATCAAACGCACGATATGAAGAACAACGCATTTGTCGACTGTACGCAGCGTTTCGGGATATTTCAAATTCAATCGTAGCACTCAAGCACTGAATGTTGGGGGCATTGATAGAGAGCTTAATGCCGTCGTGTGTATTACTGCGAATGGTCGAGCAGTACGCAGTTCGAACGCGCACCTCGAAGAGCGTCGGGGCGGCCCTGGCCGATCACGGTGGTTGGACAATCGACGCACCTCTGCATTGGTGACGACTGCTCCTTTGAGCTG
>SDEE01000472.1:0-10818 GCA_004126415.1 Candolleomyces aberdarensis | reverse complement strand
GACGCCTGTTTCTCGATTTACACATCAGAGCTCGTTGGTGCCTTCCGATGTGTTAACGGAAAGACGGCCGTGAAAATATGACCTGTCAGTGNCGCTCCAGCAATATTGGTATACACATTGGAGGGGATCGACGAGTCTCAGCGAGTAAGATACATACCCAACCCCCCGTTCCTTTGTTTACACATAAAAGGGAGTTAATGAGTCCGTCAATTCTTAGAATACCACGGTATGTACCTACACATCTGGACTCGTCGCGCCCCTCCGTGATCCGTGAGTACATCGGAGTAGATTGCGAGTGCGTCATGATCATGTAGATAATTGATGCCCGAGCGTCTAATAGTAATTAATCTAGCTAATAATTATAAGCCGCCACGTGCCTCGGCGATTCCACTTGCATGCATCTTCGGATGGAAGTGAGCACTGAATCTGTGAAGTCAAGAAATAGATCAGTATTGAACACTGTGGAGGATAGAACTTGTGGATGCTTAGCTGTAGTGAATAGTGCATGCAGTTATCTTGGACATAGGGATTGGTGCAAGGTTTTGTCTAGAGAGTCGAGCTAGAGAGTTGAGTTATAGAGCTATAGAGGTAGAGATTGTGCCAGGGATTGGTGCTAGGGTTTCTCTAGAGCTCTAGGGATTGTTTCTAGGGATTGGGTCCAGGGTCAAGCTCTNGAGCTCTAGGGATTGGTCCTAGGGATCGGAAATTTCTAGGGATTGGTCCCTAGAGTCCCCCTTAACCCTAAGCGCCGCATTGATCCCATATTCGGTTGAGATGCCGTCGATTTTTGAGAGTCTTCCTGGGTTTACGCATTTCCGCTCATTTCGGTTCAAGTGGTTAGCGACCGACTTGGACGTTACGGCCTGCTGGCAGTCGGTACAGATGTAAAGCTTGAGACGTTTGTTGATAACCAGCCCCACCGAGCTTAATAGAGGCAGTTGAATCAACTCGTCATCGACCTCGCCTTTCTCTCCATTCCCTTGATCCATGCCTTCTGGCGTGGGGTCCACAAGCACCTTCCCTCCCTCGTGCGATCCAAGGTGTTTTCCTGCACCAGGAAGAATAGTAACACGCTATACGACAGGTACTGTGAGCTGACATGTTCAGTCGATCACTAGTAGGTCTCATACCTTGGCAGGCGCGGCATTGCCAGCACCGACGGGTGTTGACTCCACGAGGACGTTCCCCCCTTCGTGAGGTTCTAGGTACCTTCCCTTTCCGTTGGAACTGACTCGCTAAGAGTCCATGAGCCTTTACTCGCCACCTTAGATCTCATTCTGTTGATTTCGCTTACCTTATCCGACACCGCCTGAGTGTGCCCAATGCCGACATCCTTTCCGGGAAGGATTAAGACCTAACCAACGGTCAGGATAACCTTCATAGTAGCCACGAGTCGGGCGCACCTTTTTGCTATCTTGTTGTCCTACATTCATACTCGCTGTACCTCTCGTTTTAGCCCCATCGAGACGCATCTAACATGGATAGTTCGAAGTTTCTCAGAAGTCGTATAAGCAACGATGTTTTTGGTACTGACCTTGTCGATGGTACTGGGCTTGTCGACGCTGATATGTGTATGGGTTGCAGAGATGGGCTGAAGATGGGAGCGTCGGAGGTAGGTCAATGGGCCTTTGGTCTATCGTAGGCAACGGTACGTACTTGAGTCGGAACCAGAGTTCGTGTCCTTTGGTTATCGCCCTCTATAGCCTTCATGCTCGCCTCCTGAGCAACAAGTATGTCACGGATGAGTAAATGATGCTATTACCGACTACGTACCTTGTTAGGTGCAAAGTCAAACTTTCTTTTGTCTTCCTGCTCGGCCGCTTTCCTACTTGTGTCCTGAGCGATGCCAAACAAAAGTCAGAAATCGCAGCCATGACGTTGATATACGGTCGTACCTCGACAGTGATGGGCCTTTCAACGCTGACGTGCGTGTAGATTGGGGAGATGGGCTAAACGGAAGTGTCGGAGGTAGGTCGCGGGAGAATTGATCTTTCTTAGACAGAGGTACGCACCTGAGTCGGAACCAGAGTTCGCGCCTTTTGGGTATTCTCTCCTACAGCCTTCACGCCCGTCTTCTGAGCCGCAAGTGTCAGACATGAGTAAACAATGCTACTACCGACTACATACCTCGTTATGTGCGAAGTGTAACTTCCTTTCGTCATCTGGCTCGACCGTTTTCGTACTCGTGTCCTAAACATTGTCAGTGGTCGCAGCCACAATGTTGATATATGGTCGTACCTCAGTGATAATGGGCCTTTCAACACTGATGTCCGTGTTGGCTGGGGAGATAAGCTAAAGATGGAAGCGTCGGAGGTTGGTCGGAGGAGAAATGATGAGTTGTTGGGCAGTGGTACGCACCTGAGTCGGAGTCAGAGTTTGCCTTCTTTCTTTATCCTCGACTACAGACTTCACGCTCGCACTCTGAGCGGCTGGTGCATCAGACATGGAACGAACAGTGCTGGTATCGAGTACGTACCTCGTTAGGTGCAAAGTCTAACTTTCTGTTGCTAACCTGCTCGACCGTTTTCATCCTCGCGTTCTAAGGGTCATGAAACAAGTGTCAGTGGTCGCAGCAACAACATGCGTATATGACCGTACCCCATCCCAATAATCGGATCCTGTTCCGTCAAATAAATCCCGTCCGTACTGGCACATATAATTTAACCTTGGTAGAAGCCAGTGGTCAGACTGAGATAACGTACGTCGTCTGAATCTAGGACGTTGTAGCGACCAGGAGACTCCTGATTACGACGCCAGTCAGCAGAGGGCTGATAAAACCCAAAGGATAACTCACCTGTGTAAGGCTCTCTCTAAATCCTGACTTTCCTTGCTTAGGCGCCTCTGGAGACGGCTGTGCGAGTTCTATTTGTTTCGGTGCCAGCGTCGACTTCTGAGGCTGATGTTTCTTCGGCTTTTGGGATAGTCTTCGAATCTGGTGAGGTTAATTGAATGGATGCTGCCGTAGAGCCGTCCTGGAGCGTACCATTGCTCCGAGAGAACCCGTAAGCGCTTGACCCTCCGGCGTAGTCAGGGCTGGTCGAGTCTTGCAACGATTTACATAAATGAGCGAACGGTATCGGAGAGGATGACAACGGAACGCACCAAACCCAAGCTGCCTTTACCAGCAGGCGCTAGGAACTGCCGACGAGCCATCGATGCTGGATGCTGGAAGGTGATCAACGTTTGAGGCAAGAGTGAGGCTGACATGTTCGCTCACCTCCTGTGTTTCGGGCTGGGAAGATAACTGGACGGCAGGAAGCTTCCGGGAACGCTGGCTTGCTGAATTAAAATCCTTGGATTGAGTGCTGATAGTCGAGTCGCCTTTTCGATGCCCAAATTGCAGTCCGGTGCGATGCTGAAGGTTAGGGGGTATAAATGAAGGCAGGCGTTTGATGTTCAAGTATTGACGCACCGGTTTGCTGATAAGTGGGGTTTTTTGTTCGGTAGGTAAGGTAGAAACTTCATCGGCCGCATGGTGGAGGGTTGCGACAGTGGGCTGCCTTGGTACAGTCTTTGGGTGATCGTTAGATGACTTCTGGAGTTGACGAGAATCCATCTAGACTGACCTCCGTATCTTTTGTGCCTGGCTCCTCGAGGTTGGAGTCAATCTTCGGCCGCTGAGTCTGCTCCGGCGTGGGTCATCGTCGCACCAGTAAATAGTTGTTGGCTTACCTGGATCCCGTCGCACCAGACGCGATGCATTCTGAGCTTTGCCTTGGACTCGAGGTCCTTGTCGCATCTCGAACAAATGAATTGCTTCATCGCTCTGGGCTCCTGCCCTTTTGCAGCTAATGGTTAAATGTGACAGTGATTGGAGAATGCGGGGGTACTGAGCTCGCTGAGCTTGTATCAAGAGGCAACGCGAAAAATGGTGAATGGCGGCGGGTCTCATGTTTTCGTTATGGGATAAGTATCTACATTTGGTAATTATTTCCCACATCGGATCCCTCGGCTTATTCCTCTGACCCTCCCTCTCCATCCGACGCTTTCATTCGTTTCGGCAAAGGCGATGCTGTCGGCGACTCCACTTCAGTATTACCACGTTTCTGACTGGTAACACTCTCAATATCATCAATCTGTGAGGCCTTCTGAGATTGAGTGAGGCTGTTGGACAGGCGACCATACTCGGGATTGAAAGCGTCGTCTTCTACTTGCTCGTCGTTTGGTTCGTCGTCCCCAAGCGCTTGTTGCACCACTTTCACCTGGTACAGCTGCTCTATTTCAGCCTCGCTACTGAATAGGTGACCGATGTTGAGTAAAGGGTTGTCTTCGTCTTCGTCGGAGAACCAGCTTGCGTCGACAGAAGGCCATTGCCTAAGCCGAGGCGAAAAGTCGATAACGGAGAGATGGTGGGATACGAGCGTAGCTTGATGGAGCATTTGGATAAACATAGAATGGAGAGCTGGGTGTAGTTTGTGGGTTATCTTCGCCCGCGCTGGTTTGTCGTCCTCGTTTGAGTCCTCATCGATAAGGACACCGAGACAGTCGGCTGCACCGATTCGCTTGGCAAAGGAAGTGAGTGCAKMSTTGAAGACTTTAACTAACTCACTGTGGGACCACTCTCAAGACCGTCAGATCACCCGGGTCACGTTGCGATCGAATGCGCTTACGCGGAAACTCGAGGAATGGTTCAGTCTTCTTCAGCTTTACATCCCTACTTCCGTCCTTTTAAGGAAGCGGGAACCACAACGGAAGGAGAGTCCAAAACCGTTCGAAGTTCAACTGTGGTTACCCTCTCGAATTGGAAAATTGGTCCCCTTCGACAGATCTCTGGCCGAAATTGAGTACAAACTCCGCAACGCCCAGGCCCACGAAGCGCTTGGAGTCCTTCGCCGCAATCTTCAGATTCGTGCCACTCTATACGACGTGAAGGACCGTTGGCTTCGGTGTCAAGGGGCAAATACACGTGCCCTGAATGCTATCGCCACTGTACAAGCACGCATCGCGGCGGCACGAGACGAGTACCGACAGGCTCGGATCGCGCTTCTGGCTCTGGCCGACTTGCTAGGCCATATGAAGGTTGACCAGGAGTTCTTACCGCTGGAGGAAAAGGATATCAGGTCAATGGTAGAAGCAGAACCTGGTCAGGGTGAGACTCGACGGAAGCTCTCGTGGATTTGGAGAAGGGTAAATGCTGCTGATGCCACAGAAGAAGAGACGGAGCGGTTCGTTACAGAGAGTGAGTGAGTGTTACAGCCTCCTTTGAGTGGACTACTCACCTGAGCTGCTCTAGCAATTTGTGTTGAATGGGGGAAATCACGGGCCAGAGCGCAGCGATATCAAGAGGAAATTCAGCTAGTTCAGGAGGAGATGGATCGTACCCTTCGTTTCTTCGTTTGGAAAGCCGCTGACTGGAGAAGCAAGGGTATTGCACCTCGAACAAAGCCCATTTCCACCGAATATGCCGAAGGTTTGAAGGCATATGCTGAGCGACAAGCGGCGCTATGCAAGTCTCTCTCTAACTCATTCAAATCTCAGTGGACCGGGGTCCCTGGTCTTGTCAAATCCGCCAAAGAGGAGATGGAGCAACCAGAATTATTCTATCAGCGGAAGCAGCGGGACTATGAGAGGAGGAACAAAAAGGCCAATAAAATCTTTACTTCTGGCTCGAATTCTGTATCCTCGTTGTCGACGGTTCCCGAGACCTGAAAGCTGTTAATTATGTAAATTCAACATCTTGCACTGTAAAATACATCTTGATTCTTGGCTATTACTATTTCATCGAGTCAGGAAGAAACCTGAATGGACCGTTTACGAGACTTGTGCATCAACAGGGAGCACGACACCAACCCAACCCTGAGTTGATCGGTGGTGCATACAGAAACATGTCTTGTCTCCTCAATTACGAGTGTCGATGACAATCTTCGGACAACAGATGCACCAGGTGTGAGTGGTGGGGTGATACCAAGATTTCATTGCATTGCGAAGTGGTGCATAGTGTTTCTGTGCCCTCAATATACGTGTAGGATCAAATTTCAGTAATCCGATTCTCTGTAGCTAACTCAGATCCGAATGCTGCTCGCTGCGTCATAACTGAGACTTAGAGAAACTTTCCATGGCACACTTGGAGAATGTTTCTTCTTGATACCAGTCAGTAGTCCTGTGTGGACTGTTATAGTCCAGGTACAATGAAGAAAGCAATTGAAGGTTAGCCAGCCGATTTCCTAATAAGGAAGCTGGCCAGCCAGTTGCCTAATATGGAAGGACTTGAGGAATTCTTCGCGTTTTCACTGTTTACACTTACTAAAGTGTGGGGCGGCGCGAAACTACTATCGCTTCGATGCTCAAGTGGGGATAAGGGATTGTCGGGCTGCAGCGGATTAGAGTAGCGCAAGATGGTGGATGGTGTAAGGGATTGAGTGGCGTCGGGATTTACCATAAAGGAGCATCGAACTTCAGTGGTGTATGAATGGTGCAAGATATTGAACGACGTCAGGATCCAGATTGATTGTACCTGGATTAACGTGAGGATGGGGCAACGTCGGGCTACTGTGATCGAAGTGTATGGTGTAAGGATGATCACCAAGCTGAGTCAAAGCTTACAATTGAATAGTGCAACAAAAATTTGGTGACAACAGTGCGCCAGTGTCGAGCTGCAACACCAAAGTGGTGTATCGTGAGTAAATGGTGTGACCGGGGCGGGGTGAGGACATTGGACTACAGGACCTAGGTAGTGTTATGGTGGTGCAATCAGGTCGGGCCATGGGCTCAAGTAGTGATGATTCCCGAGGGCGGGTGGTGCATCGGTGTAAGAATCCCAGTAATGGCAGACTGATGCTGGTGCAATCAATGCGGGGAGAGGTTGTGGGCTCAGAGCGTCCCACAGCAGAAAGTGGTGCAAGTGGTGCAACCAAGGCGGAGAGAAGAGGTCTGAGCTCAGAGCGTTGGCCTACGGCAGAAAAGTGGTGCAAGTGGTGCAACCAAGGTGATGGAGGGATGTCGAGCAGCGGCAAAGTGGTGCTCAGTGGTGCAGTCAGGGCGTACATAGTCAAGTGGTGCTTGGTGGTGCAATCAAGGCGGGATGAAGTCCGGCACCGGGCTTACCGATGAGGACAGCNTGGTGCAAGCTTGATATCGTGCATGAAAACAGCAGCATCGAAGTGGTGTTTCACTGGTGCAATCAAAGCGTGAGGTATGGGCTCACAACGTTGGCCTAGAGTATCGAAGTGGTGCTTGGTGGTGCAATTATGGCATAGGAAGGGACGTATCCAGTGATGTCGCGCTACAGCTCAGTGGTGCAATCAAAGCGGAGCGAAGTCGGGCTACAGGCTCAATATGGGGGCGGCTGGTGCAAGACTGAACTGGTGCATGTCAGTGGTTGATGATTGGGATTGAATACACCAAGTGGTGCACGGCCGGTGTAACAAAAAAGTGGTTTGATGACTGGGATACCGTACGCGAGGGAGACTATAAAACCCCCCATTGAGCTGTTGAACAGCTTTAGGATCGATAGATAGACTGTTACAGATAAACATCGTACCCTCGCAGAACTTCGAAGAATTTATCAGGCGTCCGATTTAGTTCGACAAGCAGCCGAGCAACAAACTCATGCTCTTGAGGGCGGATGATTGAGGTGTCCGAGGGGCGGAAATGTTGTACGAACATCCGGCGTCGTTCTTTCCATCTTTCTCCATATGGGAGCAGGGCAAAGAGATAATCCCAACCCATTCTGGAAGAAAGAAGCTTTAGCTTAGAATAACGACGTGCGATGGCGAAAAGAAAGAACACTCACAGATCGTTGGCCATCACAGATTCTGCTCTAGTTAATTTATTGGATTATGCACAACGTCCAGGGGAGATGCTCTCGGAGCCCATACCTGCTCGAATATCGCGAGGATCGCTTATCCATTAGCTCGAGTGCTATTGACACGGTGTCAATCACCACGATGTTCGTTCCTACTGCTCTTGCACTGATAATGTCAGAGTCTGACAAGGGCCATATTAGGTTCGTTGAGCACAGCGATAAGGGTATGCATTTACTCAGCTCCTTTGCCCACTTTGAATATCCTTGTTGGCAGCTTTGCAAGGGTATGTCGAGGGCATTTCCGAGGATAGGCAGTCCCCTTGGACTGGGTGGCAGTCGAAAACCTGAACGCCCGCTCTTCGCCTTATTCCGGAGATAGTAAGTCAGAGAGATGCCTCCGAGTAGTACAGCTGCATCTTGAACCCATCCGCCTGGTAAAGTTGAAAAGGTTTCCATGATGTCGCCTGGATGGAGGGAGTGTTTGGAATCGCAGTCCTTTTCGTCCTCCATTAAGTCCCTTTTAAAACTCTAAACTGAAGACGGAGAATAGTGAAATGAAATTACGTCTGTCCAATCGAGAATGTAGTGGATTGAACAACGTCACGGAGGCCATTGTGGGCGTGCATTCTTCAGACCCCTCACCCATAGCCGACTTCACGATCTCCAGCGGACTCTGTCGTACTCGGCGCCATAACACCTCGTTAGCGAGTCTCAGAGTGGGTCGGTAAACATCGTAAGGGTAAGCCGGTAACCTGTGTGGATGGCTGGGAATTGGGACAAAGCAAACCGATTGAAATACAAATAAACCAGTGCTCGGAGTCGGGTGACTAATCATTGATATCTTCCTTGCCACATAACTTTCTACCGATACGAACGACAGCGTCAGAAGATCGAAGAAGATGACAGCAGAGTGTACATAACGCTGAGTAGATACGGGCTACGGCGGCTGGACCGAAAACCAAATTCAAGCTCAAGTCGAAGATCGAGATGGAGCTCGGAAGGTCATTAATGTTCAACAATGGATTTTGCTTGCACAACTGACGTCTCCTTCAGCCTGAAATTGCATACGCAATGCTTTATGATATCAATTTGATGCTTCAAACTTTTTTACGCCGTGCGGACCGTTGGCAACCCGAGGCATTGGATTGTTCGACAACGCCGATCCCAGGTACTTGCAGCGACCCACTACTTATGCAAATTGATCTCTTGGGTGGGTGAATGTCACTGGACTCCCGATTCAAGGCTCTCATGGGCTTGAACCTATTCAATTAGCGCCGCATCGGGCTTTCGAGCTTGCCGGAGCTCCAGCGTCCCATATGCGGCAGAGCATATACCGCTGAATCTATTTTGATTCCTGAACCACAGGCCACCTAGAAAGCTGTGTGTTTGTTATTAATTGAAGAAGCCTTTACGCTTCCCGTTCTCGCTCTTGTGCGCCTCAAAATGTTTTTTTCGTTGTCCAACATCCCTGCTCTGGGGCCGGTTCTACTTGGTGAGCCTATGGCGAACCTTCGGCCCAGCGCCGTCGCCCTGAAGGTGCTGACACGGCCGAGTTCACCGTGAACAACGAATCTTTCCTCCCTGCGATCATCTAGTGTGATGCCAAGTCTGTTGACATTATTACTCATTGCTTTAGGCTAATTCTTGACTGTGTACATGACGGACGACGATCTGTGGGAGAGGCAAAGTCAACACCATTTGCGAGCTGCCCGGAGCGTGCGATACTGCTGGAATATCCGAGTGTTTCTAAAGGTAGATGCAAATCCAGATGAAAGATGTCTGCCGCCTTGCTGACACTCCTCATTCCAGGGTCCGTCTAGCTAGTCGTCTCTTTCCTGGCTGACATCATTATGCGTCTATGATCCTCTGGGCGTATCAAGGCACTCTTACCACTGGGAGCGATAATGCGCGGGTAGACCGAAATGACCCATATATCGGTGGAAGTTCAACCAGAAATTATAATTATTGACGCCCACGAACATATCTTCCACCAGCCTCGCTGCATTGGCGTTTGCAGGTTCGTTGTAACAAGTCATTCCAGCGCGACTTTAATTAACTCCTTCATCAGTCTTCAACCATGAACCACGTACCACATCATGTATCCTTGTTTCCTCCCTTGTACGACCGACGAGATCGGCAAAGCTATTTTGCTCGCTTGCGAAGCGTGCAGGGACGTGGTGGATCAGATTAAGATGTGGTCACTCCGGCGGCATTCAAGTCGGTGGTGAGAAACGCCTGTCCTGGCCAATGGTTTCCTTTGAATTTATTAGCGCGAGTGATGACTCAATGTAGCATGTGGGTTACGGTCCTGACAGATACGAAAACGCGACCTCTGACAATACTCTCGGACGAAAAGGGCTATGTCGGGGGGCCAGCGGCCCTTTGAAACGATGTCGCCACGTTGAAGGGACCTCCCAAGCCATGCCGCAATTCAAAAGCCAACCACCATTGGCAGGTCGTGATATCGATAAAAGGCAAAGCTTGAGGAAGCTACCACTTGATCTATCTTCCCCACTCTTAGCTTGGACGACAGCCCTTAAACTCCATGTCAACCTCGACCTCGACACACTCTTCAGAGCTCGCCGACACCCCATGGGCACCCATTACCCTACCGTCCTACCCTTTCTTGGGCAAAGTCAACGAAGACCCTGCAGCTCACTTGGCCGGGGAGATGTCAGTGGTGCACAACGTCCTCATCCGAAGTTTGAACGCTATCTGGCATAACGCTGCACTCGTTTCTACAAGGGATACACCACCTTTCGTTGGCTATGCCCTTCTTGTTTTGTCTGCTATTCACGCCCACCACGATACGGAGGAGAAGATTATGTTCCCAGCTTTTGCGGGGGCTGGCATTAATATGGAGGAGAATATTGAACAGCACAGGGCATTCCATGATGGGATGGAGGCGTTCGAAAAGTACTTAGACCAAGTCAAGAGGAATGAGCTTGAGTATGATGCGGTGAAAACTCGAGAATTGCTCAAAATCTTTGCAGATCCTCTGGTCCATCATCTCCATGAAGAGGTAAGTTCAATTTAGTTCCCATTCATTACAACGGCACTGATCTATTCGCCTA
>SDEE01000471.1:0-38907 GCA_004126415.1 Candolleomyces aberdarensis | reverse complement strand
GATGGGGGTGATGAGACGGGGGTGTGCAGCGGGGACGACGCAGACAAAAAGTAACCACTCTTGAAGGCGACGACGAGTATACGGACGATGCCGACGGCCTGCTCAGGGCATGCGGGCTGTTGACGGCGTTGAGCAACTTTCAAACGGACTCTGACCACGACACCGCGTGAACATATCTCTCTAGGCGGAGTCTCAAATATCGCACGTATTTATAGGCTCATAGGACATTTTATCGTAGCTAGAATATTGACAAAACATGTAGAATCGACTATAAAACGAAACCACCCATCTAGACCTCCTTGACCTTGACGATACCGCACAGCAGACCAGTCCCGCAAGCAGCAATGAGACCCCTTTTTTTTTTAACTGGGGAGCGAGCAAAGATCGACGCCTTTCCGATGTGCTGGTGGTTACCACCGTGAGGATGGTCGACGGGCTCATAATAACACCACGAGTGCGAGGCCAGGTGCAGTGCAAGAGTCATCAGCATCCGTATTTCAGCAGATAAATTAATCCCAATTCACTTGTATTGCTTGGCCCTGAATATGTGGAACACCGCCGGACTTCAACAGAGGCTTATCGATACGTCCACCACCGGCAACAATACCGACGTTAGCACGGGCAGAGCCAGAGACGGTCTTCTTTGAACCAAAGGGGAGACGGATACGGGGTTGTTGTCGTCGGGGGAGTGTTCGATAACGGTAGCGTAGTTTACGGATGTCCGGGCGAGGGCACCGCGGTTGCCAGCCTTCTTCTCAAGTTTGCAAACGATGGTACCTTCAGGGCACTTGCCGATGGGGAGCACGTTGCGGACAACCAAGGTAGCCTTTTTGCCGCAGTAGATGAAAGTGCCGATGAAAGTGCCTTCGGTGGCCATAAAAGTCTCCTTGCGGAGATTGTACCTCTAGGGGTCATAGAAGAACATACGGGTGAGGGGGCACCACTGGATTTCGCAAAGATGAATCAGGAATGCGAGTTGAGAGCAAGGTAACGTCCAATGCTCACCGGCCAGCGTCGTGGATGATTTCCTTCACAATACCGCGGATGTAGCCAATCTTCTCAGCGAAATCGAGGTTGCGAAGGCGAGCGGGGGCCTTGTTGTGGTGGACATCCGATTTGAACTAGAAATTTGAGCACATTGGAGGTAGATCCAGCAACGAGAAAAACTGTAGGATATACGATGGGGTGCGAACGCCTCTGTGCCTTGATAACCCGACGAATGGCTTAATCCTAATGAAAGAGGAGACCGTTAGAGATCGTCCAAAGGTGTTAATTGAGGAGCAAATGAAGGAGAAAGATACCAGCCGCTATCATCATCCTCGTTTGAGGGTCACCTGCACCAACTGAGCTGAAGTGGTAGTCTTTCAGGAAGCTATACTAATTACTAAAAAAAAGTAAACTACATCGATCTAAGTATCTTCTCTTCGGTAGACAGAGGAATATTTTCTAAGAAATGATTGAGGTCCGAATTCGTGATACACATCTACGAAACGAAGCCGGATCTCTAGTAAAATCGGAAAGGGAAAACGAACGAAGACCGCCTGCTCAAAGTCGCTTCCGACCCCCTCGTTTCTTAACAAGATTCTCGACATCTGCCAAAACTCGTTCCTCGTCTACTTCCATCATAGTCTCACCACCTACAGGCTTAACCTCCTCAACGGTGTTCCCGACTACATCCACTACTTTGCTTGAACCCTCTTCGTCGTCTCCTTCTCTCTTTCTCTTGCCAATTGAAGTGTCTGGTAAACCAATCAACGCCAATGAAATTACTTGATTCGAAATTAAGACTTTACCTGTTTGGACAATCATGGTGACGTCTTCGTCAAGGAAAGGGAAGTCGACTAAATCGACATTGGAATGGTTCGACTTCTTTTGCTCCGGGCCAGATGAGCTTCTTGCCACCCTCACAAGGTCCAAGGGAACGACATCGTGCAACCAAGACTCTCGCTTCATGAAGTAATTGATTGTAAAGCTGATCCAGATGATGTCTCCACGTTGGAAAGGGTCGTCGTCGGGACCAACCTGCTTGAATCGCTTGTTATTATAATCCAGTAACTTGGGGCGATCCTTGTTCGGCAGCCATCGTGCGTCCGGGCCTTGAGTCACCGCTTTCAACCACGGATGAATTGGATAGCGAATTCGAGTCAAATCGGCATACGTGGCATTGTATGGGGTCTTGTACATGAACAATTTGGCAGATACGATGTAACGATGAGATGTTTGCGCTTGTCGTTCTTCGAGCCAACTGTCTTGAGGTTTGCAATGAGGATTGAAGTCGTTATTTCCTCCGACAAAGGCATTCAGAACCTTATCTGTATAAGACTTCCACTTCATGTACACAAATGAGAGAGGAATACCTTCATATGTTCGAAGATACTCTTGTCTTCTTTTGTATCAAATGCGTAAGAGATCTCACAGAGATTGGAAGGTGTCTTTTGTCTGCACATCCAAATTAAGCGGAAGTAATGATGTACGCGAAGACAAGAACTTACATTCTTTTCGGAGTCAATTCCGAAGGTGGTGCACTACCTTTCGGGACAAAATTACCAGTCTCAAGTGGAGAGGACCAGGACCACAAAAATGCATAAGTGAAAACAGCAGGTTTGCCGGTTTTGATATCGAACAACTGTGAAAAGAGAAGGCTATATATCAGTGACGATTCAATTGCAAATTTTCATGCTACTTACGACCCATCGATCGGGAGTTCTCCCCTGTCGTAATTCCACCATGGGCGCCGAACTTCCGAGTGATTCAATGACATCACGAAGAGGAAGATCCGTGTCTCGTCTGAACTTCCACTCTTTCCACGGTAGGAGTTCGTCCAGGATAGGGTCAGACATACCGAAAGACGGGAACGCACAATATACAAAGTACGACTGTCGACCTCCTTTTTATCCTATTCTGTGTGGCCTCGTATCTGACAAACAAATGAGCAGCGCGATAAACTTCCAACGAATCGCCAGTGATCCCGATGCACATCCAAAGATAGAAGCTCCATTTCTGCTCCACAAATTTTCTTCAATCTCGGAGCTCCAGTTGCTTAATATTCAATTACTTTTGGAGTAGAGCAAATAACATATAATCACTCGCACCTCGATTAATGACGATCGAGCTCAGATTGCAATAGATGTTGCGATACCAAACGGTCTGTTCGGACGCCCCGATTTTTGAATAGTGGACTGTATGTGAAGAGCAGCATTCCGAGAGAAACATTATTATCGGATCTTGCGGGCGATATAGCTTCGGCGATCTTGCTGGTCGTACAAGTGAAAAGAGCAAGCACGTGGTACATGATCCTTGAGCTTCGTCTGGGGGCCAACGACCTGGAGCGCCATCATGGCCAGCCGGCGCCTGAGAGACGAGCAAGACAAGCTATGCAAAGGCCCTTGGTTGTGGGTAGGTGAAGCAGGCACAGAAAAGGTGGAAACCAGCGCCGGAGTGAAATCAACACGTAAAAGAGAGAGAAGAGAGCCTTCCGCCGAACAGAGAAGGGGCGTCATGTTTGGTGACCAAGGGGTGACCAAACATTGCGGACCGGCGGCGCCCTGGGTCGCCGGTAGATCGCCGGCCTCGAGAGCGTTTCTGTTTTGTTGCAGATGGTTTTGAGCCAACTAGATGCTCCAATCGGGCATGGTTGAAAATGACGATCGTAAATGGTCTGCGCATCATCTTTAACTCAGTGCACCAAACAAGACACCCCAGGTAAGGTTATGAATCACCGCGATGAGGATATGAACGATTGAATCAATCACGGGTACAGTTCGTGCCACCAATATGCGGCTCGCCCCTAAAAGTTAGCAAACAGCAAAAGCCTCGATCTAGTCTATCAGTTTTGAAATAGTCGTAAACAATTGTCCTTTTACTCTCCACATTTCATCCTTTCCTAAAGAGGCCCATAGCGTAGATCTACCATCAAGACATTCGTTGAACGTGCAGAAGCAGCTATCAATGCATATGTTTCCTTCGATACAAGATGCATTTTCTACACGAATTCACTCGAGTACTGAAAGACGACATCCGACATGGCAACATGCCTTTCACCGGCTGATCTTATTTCTCCTGGTTTTAAGCCCTCGATGGCCTTACCCAACAGTATACTCTCACCAAACCTACCACACTTGACTGCGACCTAATCGTATGGCCGAGACAAATACCCTTCCGACAAAACAAATCTCTCTAAGCGTTTTTGAGAGATGGGTTCTCACAGTGCCCGACGCAGTACGACTTCGCCTCTTCAATGGATTCGAGCCGCGAGAGCTTCGGAGCGTTGCTTCCGTTTCGACGATGCTTTACCATCAAGTCAAATTCTACGAACGTCTTGTGTGGAACTTGGCATCCTTTCTTGAAACGTGGTTCCGCTGCCCGCAGAGGTTCATTATGTTGATGGAGACCAATGCAGCAGTCATCTCCGGATCACAAGCGCTTAGATTCTTCCAGCGCCTATCCCCCAAACCGAGCAGTGACCTGGACATTTTCCTGCGAATCGGATCCGCCTTGGATATGGGAAACTATTTGCTTGAATGCGGCTATACGTTCTATGCAAAAGGGCGTCAATACATCGGTTTCGAAGACCACGTCTTGCATATTACGCACAACAAGATACTGAATTCCACGCAAGACACTTACTCCGTCTTTGCCGTCTACGAATTCTGTAAATCAGACACGACTCCCGATGGAATTTCTACCACCAAAAAAATCCAGTTGATCGTAGTCAACGTTGATCCTGTGCATTTCATTTTGTTTGATTTTCATTCCAGTGAGTTGCGAGCTACATCAACGTTTTTCATCGCTAATGAATAATACAGCTGCAGTTATGAACATTATCACGGCATCGAGAGCAATCTCATTGTTTCCACGCGCTACTTTTATCAACCGACGTTCGTACGTCTGCAAGCTCACCAATGAATACAGACGTGACGAGTTGTGGATGGAAAAGTACCGAAGAAGAGGTTTCGATATCGTCGTCGATTTACCTCGTCCATTTCCCGAGGATCTCTGTGTCGGAATGCGATACGTAGGCGACAAACACAGTTGGGTCATCAATATCATGGGTGAGTGCACCTCTTAAACCAAATACTAATTTGACTGACCGGCCTTCAAAGACAAAGATTATTTTCTTTCGTTGTCGAACGAGGTCTCCACATATACTTACAACAGGCCACCCATGTCCTCGTTCACGTTTCGCGTAGGCTCACAGCGAAACTCGCGGAATTGTGACTGCAGCATTGCGTATGTTAGCGAGAAATGGGCATTTGGTTACTTTCGATAGGTGTACAAATAGCGATTTTTCTATTGAATTCACAATCATTTCCATTGACATCACTATGAGGCCTCTTCGCATATCACCACTTCGGAAATAGGGGACCAAACCAGGGGCAACGAAATTGACAGGGCCCTCGAGGCAGCGGCGTGAGTATACCAGTCATCAAGCCGAAATCGAGCCGAGCCGAAGTGACACGATCGATGATGAAATCTTGGTCTCCACCTCAACGTTGACGAAGACTCCGCATGTCATCTCCGGAATTTACCTCTGCCCATGAATAGTTTCCATCGCATTTCGACAAGATCTATGTCCTCTATACGCTACCTGACCGATTTCCCCATACGTCTTCGGTCTCTCACCCAATTGAGTAGACATATTCTCTTATTCAAGGCTCAACTACAACGTTATACAGTGAGTACTCCTTTCAGCTTTCTTTTCACGGACTAAGGGACTAATAGAAGTAGCAACGAAAGTAATGAAGTGTTTTGTTGCACTTTTTTGGACGTTATCACTGTGGAAGGCCGAGAACATTCAAATAAATGAACTTATGCGATAACATGACGACCCCGTTCCGCCCACAGCGATCCAACAACATCATACAACTGATTATACGGCGTCGTCACAAACCACGAAAGCTATCTGTAGGAACAAAACTTTGTCTCTTGCGTGGTTGATGTCTCGCTGACAACCCGTCCGACGGTCCAGGACTTTGTCGACATCCTGGAGCCATGCCTCAACTTCTATACTCAGCCATGCCTTTCCCAACGTTGGTCCTTCAATTTAAGTTAAAAACTTGATATTAACACCTAGCTTCAGCTACGAAAGAGGTACCTTTATTGGAAATAAATGCAGGTTTGCGGATACATATCAAGTGACACGAGAAACTCATGTTCCCCGCGTCCAGACACCATTCTTCGTACCTCTTCACTGAACCGGGGGCGGCTTGTTGTCGCAGCACGAAATATCGAAAATGGCAGTAGCAACACGATCTTGATCACTCGTCGAAATTTTATCGATGCCACCAAACTGGCGCGCGAAATCGAATTCTTGAAGGATCCAGCTGACGACAGTGGGCGTCGGTATGTATATCTATGCCATGTCGATTCACTCTCAACTTACAAGTCCCTGACGACGGTAGCTTTTTCATTCACACGGCCGAAGACTTTGAATGGGACAACAATTTTTTCGCTGTCCTTGAATCCTCCGGAATGACTTTACGAACGTTTTTCTTCTCCACTATCGCCCTGCTTTCCAAAGAGCAGATTTGGGAAATAACTGCACAGGTTTTGAGGGGTTTGGAATGTGAGCAATATGTATGATGTCCCGCATCCTGAATTGCTAACGGTGCGCTCAGACCTCCACAGCATAGACCTGGTGCACAGCGATCTGCACCCAGGTAATATCCTTTTGACAAACCCAACTATCGCGCATCAATCGCATTACGAATGCCGGCTGAACGCTTTTGTTCAAACGGTCAGACTCATCGCCTCATGGAACTTTTGCATCATATTAACGAATACTTAGCCTATATTGCTTTCGACTTCCATCAAAATTTCTTTTGTGGGCGATAGGAGAGACGAAACCGGAATATTGGGAACGGATCGTTACCGCTCACCAGAAATAATTGCTGGTCTGTCCATCGCTCTTCTCTCTTTCAAAATGAGCTCATGAACTAGATGCAGGCTTAACAGTCGATCACAAGACCGACCTGTTCTCTCTAGGTTGTAACCTAGTAGAGCTGGCGACCAGGAAACCTCTATTCTGTCACGTTATAGATCCTTTCCATCGCGTTCGGGACTCAATGATTATGATGCGCTATGGCATTGGGCGATTCCCAAGGTCTCTATCCGAAGAGATTGAACGTAAATATCCAGGGATTTTTGACGAAGAAGGCGACCCATTTGTTCCTGTAACTGTGCATGGTCGTATATTGGCATACGCTCGTGATGTGGAACCTGTTGAGGTCAGTTCGATTACTCTATCAATTCTACATCATTCATCCGGTATTGTCTAGATTGCTATGACAGACGAAGATATGTGTCAAGTTACGACCTCTTTACTATCCCTTGATGCCCATGATCGGCCCGAAATTTCCTCAGTACTCGCGACAATCGAGAATCTTCTGTAATCTTGTATGACCTTATCTCAAAGATCACAAACCGGTGCCCGGCCTCACCTGAAATCCTTCACTTCTAGATAAATACACTCTCCTTATCCGGGGAGCGCGTAGATATCACCCCTGCAGCCCGCCCATTCTTGACGGTCGTCAACCCTTGATTCCTTTTTGACATATTCACCGACCTCTACCTAGTAATATCTGAAGTCGCTGGTTTTCAGTCTTGTCCATCCCCTCTTGCTCTCCTTCGTTCGTTCTTTTCCCTCATCTTGTTTTCTCGAATTACTTTCCTTTCTGCTATTGTTGCCACTTTCATTCCGTAGTACTCTTATCTCTGTCTAGTGTATTTTGCCTCACTTTAACCCGGCTCACGAGATATGCTTTATCTGACTCCCAAATATATCTCTTTATCCCTGAAAGGGAACAAATGGAAGAAAGCCTTACCGTGGTTGAATGAGTGACAGAGAGCAGGTCAAGAACCAGAACTGAGAGTGACTCAGGCGCTGAATCACTCCGTGGAGACTGAAGTCTGTAGCTCGAAGCCCTCGTTGCAAGAGGAAGAAGTAGAGATCCGGGTGAGGGCGTGGGGCCGAAATCTATCACTTGAACCTCTCGCTAGTATAAAAATTTGATTTCGAGTGAGAAATGAGAATGAAAGACCCGAACGGGAGAGATCCCAATGAAAAAATCGGGTGTAATGCATGCTACTTCCTAGTTTCCAAGGTCGGGGGGCAGCTTCTGACCGGGAGGGAGGAAAGTGTCCTGTCGGCAAGCGCTGTCGCTACGCTGGGTGAATTCTAGCGAGGTGAAAGTCCCGGTGATTGACGTGCTGCAGAGGACGCTTCTGAGAGAATTCAAAAGGCGATATGCGAGCACGGTGAGCGAGTAGTAGTCGGGAAAAAAGTGATCGAATAAGAAGCTCGTTATCCAGGAGGTCGAGAGCGCAGAGGAAAGAATACGAAGGATAGCGTGGAGGCCATTCGAACAAATCTTGTGTTTCAGCGAACTGAAATCCGTACCAAACACACACACACTATTAAGGGGAGATGGACAGGTGGGAGAGAAAAAGACGATGAGAAGCGCGACCGGTGGTACTGTATGCGATACATGGAACGAAGTGGAATGAAAACAATACTATCAAGCGCGCGAGCGCTTGTCCGACGCAAGAACCGAAACAGAGAAACCGACCTTGAGGCCGCTACCTCGCTGTACAGCGAAACGGTAACGGCGCTTTCGGCGATAGGGCTTTCGCTCTCTACATCAAGGGATCCCGGTAGCGAGTGGGTGGCGATGGGCGGGGTTCTAGGTAGACGCCGACTTGAGTCCAAGTCTGGTACGTCGACGTCGGCTTCGCTGCCGTTCTCTTCATTCTCGATATGACTTGCTGGTTGGCGAGAGAGGTCAGAGTCGAGGAAAGGGGGATATGAGGGGGTATAGGGTGTTGCTGGGTGCTGGTTGGTCCTGAGTGATCAAGCCTAGGGTACTCCAGATGCCGAGCAACGTCAGGGTTGCGAGGTGGTCTTCGCGAAGGCGGTAATTAATTGAAAAGTTGAAAAGAAGTGGCGTACGGCCTAAGTCGTGGCTGGTAGGCGTCGAGAGGGGCAAGTAGGACACACGAGGAACCCAGATAGAACTAAGGTAAACTATCGCTTTCACCGAGGGGAGACAAACATCGCTCAGGCGTAATTGCGTCTACAGTGTCCTAACTTGCCTATCGATTGGTTCGACTCATCGCTTCGCTCACTCTTCAAGTCTCCCAACTTGGCAAAAGCATATACAGACCTCAAGAACTAAATTAATATTACATACCTGGGCCCGAACTCAGGTTTGCCAGCCACGACTCCGTGGTATGAAAAATGAAAAAATTTGAAACTGACATTGCTTATTTGAAAACGAAACAACAAGATACAAGGAGAAAAGAGCAAGCACCGGTGAAAAAGGCGGTCTTATTGCCTTACAATTCCACTGGATAACCAGATACGGCGTCGCGAATCTCCACATCAAAAATACGCCGGAAGTACTCTTCAGTCTTGACATCAAGTTCATCCAAGCGACGAAGTTCGTTGCGCAGCTCTTCTGAAAATCTCTGGAAAATTTGAGTAGGAGAAAACCAACGAAGGATCAATAAGCCGTCCAAGGACTTCACCCGAGAAAGCATGACATATACACCCTGGCCTTTCGCCGTCACCAGATCAACAATGCAACGTTTCAATGTCCTTCCCTGAGACTTGTAGTCAGTATAAGAGTATGCAGGCAAAATTGGGATCTGTCGTCGACGAAACGACCGAGCGCTGATATTGGGACAATGAACATCAAAAGCGAAAGGGATAGTGCACGGAGCAACACCTATTACTGCAACATCAGACTCAAGACCAGGAAGATTCATATCACAGCCAGGCACTTTCACATAGACTGCATCAGCGTAGCGTCTCCCCGAGCTGTCGCAGTGGTATCTGATGCCAGAAATGGTTCCTTCAGCCCCATTAACAATACCGTTATGAATTGACAAATTTTCAGTAATCATGACCTTCATCCCAACGAACATAGGTAATTTGCCTAGCATCTCTTGACATCGATTGGAGGGAAGTCCCCAGAGTAGCTCCTGCAGCTGAGCTGGCACAGGTCTCCGTGAGAAAGAGTCATGAGCATGATACAAGTGGGCTTGTTGTCCCATGTTCTTGGAATGGTATTGTATCAGAATGACGTTCAATGCGTCTCTCAGGACCTTATGACCGACAATTACTGGGGCATTCAAGAACAAGGGAAGCGAGGCTGGATTTGCTTGGGCGACAACGCTCAAAAGCCTCTGTTTGAAGTATGAGAAATACATTTTATCATTCCATATTTCTCCGTTGATGGGTATCTTCCATGTTTTCAATCGAATATTTTGCAACACGGTGGAAAACGTTGGGTCCTCTGACTGTCTGTGATTGCGTTTCAAGTTAACAACAGTACGAAACTGTCTCCAAAGATAAGCTCCCGTCATAGCATCTAAGCTGTGATTGTCCCTTGTCTGCTCGAACGAGGGCTTAGAAACCAAAGTATCGGCAAACAAGGACTGTTGCTGTGGAGGCTTCAACTGACAGAAGTCTCCCAAGCAAATAACACTCACACCGCCAAATATTTGTGAGCTGTTCACAGGATCGTCCCCTTTGGCGATGCGAAGACGACTGGACAATAAAGCGAGAAACGCCGCACCAACCATCGATATTTCATCGATGATAAGGAGCTTCACGTTGCGCCATAATTCCATCAACTTTTCACTGACCCCCGGAGCCTTGACGGCGTTGGCGAAGATCAGAGAGTGTAGCGTTGCACCACCGATTAGAACGGATGCTATGCCAGTATAAGCCCCTAAAAGAATCTCATGTCGTCTTCCCAGCGCTTGCAAAAGTAGAACCACAGCTTTCACCAGATACGATTTCCCGCTACCACCCATTCCACTGATATACATAAGCAGCTGCTCATCTTTGTGAATGACATGACGAGCTATCATCAAAAAAGCACGTAGTTGCTCATAGCTAGCATGGAGATTTCTCTCATGAATGATGGAGATAACTAGGTCCCATTCTCCCTGTGTTCCAGGATGGACCATTCGATATAAAGGAATCTGAAGAACTTTGTCTCCTCCGGATTTTCCCAAGTCAGTGACCTCTACGATGGGACGCCAATAGACTCGAGTGACACCGGATGACGTAGTATGACCACGATTGGCGCCCGTGATAGCCGCCGAGATATGATCGTGACGTTTCTTTGTCATGCACTGTAACTGTTCCTCGTAATCCTCCGGAATGCCATGGACGCAATCAGTCAACAAGACTCCCATCTCATGATCGCCCTCTATGGGATTGGTATACACAGAAATGTTATCACCACCGTTCGCTTCCAACGAATACATCTGCATTACTTCAAGAGCCAAGGCTTCACCGAGGAGCTTACACAACCGTTCGTGATATAAGTTACGTTCTGGCTGGGGATTGAGCTCAGCTGTCCACTCTAAAAAACCATACACACTAACTATTCCATCGTTCAACCGCAGATCGATCTCGTCAGAATAGCCTTCACCAACCATGCTCTCGTCTACCGTCATGAATCGTCTAGGCAGTTTTCGTTTCTCTCGTCTACTGACGAGATGTTGATGGCCATCCTCTTTTGCGTCAACAAGCACCCCGATGTTCTCGATTAGGGACTTATGCCAATCAGAAATGAGAGGGTTATATTGCTCGAAGGCTTCACACCAAGTTTGATCATTTGATTTCAAATCGGAAGGATGACGCCACGGTTTGAAGAGAATTAGAATTTGCGTAGCGCCATACTCGCTGTCGACACTATTCCTCAATGGAGCCTTGAAGGATGGACCAAGCATGACCGGAACAACAGGAGTAGTTCTCATGCGAACGCCGTGGGTAGAATACTGTGGATGGTCCATCGAAGTGAAGCGCGAGGCTGGCGATTGTCCTCGTTTAGAGCCTCTCAATGACGCGGTCGTAGTCTCACTAGAAGATCTGGTTGAGCTCAAGGGAATTTTGCGAGCATAAGACATAAAATCGTACACGCATAATTGCTCGAATCCTTCGCTACCAGGACGAAACATGTAGTCCAACCTTTGGTTGGAGACATTAACCTCTCCTTCTCGTAAGGCAAGAGAAACGTTACCCACCCTATCAACATCATTGCCATCGTTGTCCTCATTCCAGTACATATCTACGTATCGTACAAACTCTCCCCAATTAAAAGTATGAAATTGTGCGTGAGTGTAGTGGTCACCTCCGCCAACGAGATAGCTCATTACTTGTTGGTGGGAAATCTCTTGACGGCCCATCATACTATTGACCGCGACTGTAATCGCTTTGACTAATTCTTGGGGAGACATGTCTCTCTCGGAGCTAATTTCTGTGTTGAGACGTAGAATAGTGGATGATAGCGCCGAGACACCAACATGCATCGAGAGCTGCGACTTCGTGATATAGTTAGTGAGATAGTACGTGAAAGCGTTGGCTTCAGCTCCCGCCCCCACAAACTTCACATCTACGTTACACTTCAGCAAGAATGTCAGTAAATCCGTGAAGTGGGTCATCCTAGGGTGCGTTTTCTTCACAGTAATGGCCATGGTGTCGCAATCAATCACTGTCTCCGGCCAAACTTCTCCTGTGATCCCGACGCGACAGTTGGCAGACGTTTGAGGTTGGCCTTTTGTTAAATACTTCCAACACGTAGCAGTATGCTCATGTATATTGTACTCAACAAGCAACTGATTTGTGAAAGCTTCGAATTCCGACCAGAAGTCGTTTGGGCTCATCTCCGCTATCAAGGGTCCAGTGGTAGCCCCTGGGTGAATGGAACCACCTCCCCGCAAATCCCGTTCTATACGCTTATCCCAGGCGACTGTTGCTACCTCGTGGCCACTGGTTCCGATATAATCTCCTTGCATAATACCCTCCAGCCATGGAATAAGCCTCTCCCTATACCCTGATCCTTGTTGAAGCAGATTGCGAAGTTTCGTAGGAGAAGGGTGTCCACGAAGCCAGACAAGCATGTGACAATGCAAAGTTCCTCGGCCTTGTGCTTCAACTGTACCATAATAGCCTACACATTTACCATATAGACCAACACCCGCACTCCCATAGCGTAAGATCACCTTGATGAAGCCCCGTATGACGGTGTCAAAGAATTTAGCACATGCCGCTGGGTTCTTCGCGGCAAAAACTCTTCTCTGCCATTCCCCCAATTCGGTGCCCCTCAAGACATTTTCAAGATCGCCTTTCGCACCAGCTAACACTTGGACTAGAAGATTGTCTTTGTCTGATGGATTGAGCGTGACGAATAGTGTCGGAGCGCCGAGTTGCACCATGAGACTTCGAATTTCGTTTCTCATTTCGACTTTCTGTGCGGCACTCCCGGGAACGTGGTGAGCCATAAGGTTTATATCCCGCAGAACTGTGATAATCTTCTTCTCAGTTGGATCTGTGGTTTTGTACATAGGATCTGCCTTATATTTCTCCCCAAGATAAAAGAGTCGTATAGGATCGATCTCCAAGATATCTTTTACAAGAGCCTGGTATCGTCTTGCAGGAGCTGAGAAACGAATGTTGTGACTGATATTTTTCTTACGGATAATGTTGTAAAAGATAAAGGCAAATTCGCAATCTTTTTGGAAAATTTCATCATCCATTCCAAGCATGTGAGCGAGCTGCTCCTCCATACTGATGTAACGAGTTCGCTTGGGATGATAAAAACCACCTATTCCCCAAGGATCAAGATGAGGCAAAATCCAGGACAGAATGTAAGGGTTGTTGAAATCAGGGATCAATCGGTCACCCCTCACGATTCGAAGGTATGGTTTTCCTGTTAAGACTCTCTGCACGGCAGCTACCTTCATACTTCTGAAGGCTTTAGGAGTGTCGTCATTCAATGTGAAACCAACGTTTTCCATGAGCAACTCTGAGTTAGTATTGCGGCTCCCTGTATAGGGCGTGTTACTCGACCCTGGGACATAGGAGGACGTAGCGCCTTCCATAACCTCCTCCTGGTCTAGGTAAGTGATATCCACTCCTGCAGGCAACCCTTCTTCAACGATCCCTTCAAACAGATCGTTCAAATACTTCTCGTTGAAACCCTTAAAGCCTTGCACGGGTCCATAATGAGGGTTGTGTTCGAGCAAAAACTGAATCAGAAGTTTCACGCGACTCTTCCTGGCAAGAACAGGGCTGAACTTTGCGATATTTTCTCGTGTGAGACGTGCGCCCCTACCGAGAAAAAGTACACACAACGTATCTCGAACTGTGTCGACGGATGGTGGAAGACATTCATTCAATCTTACCACATCTAGCGGAGCGACAATCACATTTCCTTTGATCCCTCGCTTACCACAGGCGTATGCATTCTCGCGAGGGGCCATATCAGCTATGTCTACCTCAGGATTCTTAAAACTACAGCATATGCTATTCGTACGAGCTCTGGAAATCATGGCTTTCTCAAATTGAGAACTCTGGTCAAAGGCCTCTTTAACCGACAATGGCAAAGCATTCCTTCCATAATACAACCAATTGCTCAATGCAAATCTAGGCATCTTTCCGCTGTCGAGATCGCTCATACACGAACGGCAAATTCTCAGTCTACCCCTCTGGTCACAATCAAACATTCCGTTGGGGTGCAACAAGGCTCGTGAGTACGCCTGAAAATTGTAGTCACGGGGCCAGACAATTTCAGGCAATTTGTCATTCCTTAGCAAAGTCAAGTCAATGTCATCAGCCTCTACTAACTTAACCGCATTTTGCGCTACTAACTTTGCGCAAACAGCACAAGTACACCGTTGAAGTCTCACGGCGGATAGTTCCTCTTGCCATTCTCTAATGATGGCCAGTTTGACTTCTTTGCTAGGCGGATCCAGGTGATCATGACAGTCGAGCTGATCCGATTTGACAGGGGCTCTGAATGTCTGTGGAGTAACGGCTTCCGATTGTCTCACTCTCTCCGTCAATACCACGCTGCAAAACTTATTTTCGACATACGGTCTGGCATTCCTCAGAAAAGAAAACACAAAGTAGGTCTTCTTTGGACACGAAGTAGAACACTCGTGGACCTCGATTTCACTGCGAATGTTATCAATGTTGAGATTAAAAACGCTGATATCATGTAACCGAGCAATAATTTTCAACAACTTGACTGGAATGAAACGATGAAGATTGATCAAGGTAGAGATGGGGATAGTAAGGACGCAATGCATCGCATCGCTGAGTTTAGTTCCAAGATGTTCTGTGTCAAAAGTAGCCATTTCTAATCGATAGTATTCGTTGAACCGTCTAACACTAACGACTTCCGGTGTCAAGTTGCCGGTGGTATCAACCACGCGATGGCAGAAGAAGTCTACATTCACCGAAAGTGGTCAGAGGAAGTAAAACGGAAGCTGTTGAAACTATGTCTTACCGCTTTCTAACAGGTCGCCCATGTGGATTCGACGAATATGAGTCAAGGCACTTCATATGCAGAAAGGGAAGTCCCTAGCGGGATCCGTTCGAATCACGCACCTATATATGTGGTAGACCGTTCGAATCAGGCCCCTATACCGTGAGAAATAGGAAAGCGAGTAAAGCATTTAACAGTAAAATGAAAACAGAGCTCCATTCAAGCTCCATTATCCAGCTAACTGTGTATCGATAGACTGAATGATCTTAAACTTGCCGTTTGAAATTTGTGGTTATTTGTGTTTATTTATTTATATTTGCTTGGAGCATCCGAACATAATGAGAGAGGTGGCTGTTGCAATCATGCCAGATCCCAAGTGTACGCCTAGTTGTTGGGCAGGGAACATAGACCGTTCGTTTATCTATTTGTTTATCTAAACGCGGATTTGGAGCTAATTTAATCGATAGTTAGAACGACCGACTCCATTGGAGCAACCTTCCATAAAAAAAATTGACTCCATTGGCCCCACTTGTAAAAGAAGATCGCCCCCACTCGGACGCCATGAGAACGAACGTACATTTCCGATCCTGGAATGCTACATCTTCGAACGCGCATAACTGCATCAATGGTTTCATCGGGATCGGTAGGAGAGACTTGTTCCAGCTATGATAGACGTTTTCAACGTGGGTCCTCGGCCAAAGAAGCAGCTAAAGTACGAAGATTGACGCCGTTCAAACAAAAACACATCTTATATCTCAACACACGACTTCGTAGAATTTGCTAATCGAAATCTGTTCTCGTCGAATCCGCGCCATGACCCGATCGCTGTGCCAAAGCCTGCCCACTAAAGTCGTCCAGTCAATCATCGACCAAGTCGCAGTTGCACAAAATTTGGACCCTTGGACCGAACGAAACAAAGACCTGGAATCCTGCTGCATGGCAGCGAATATGTTTGTTGAACCTTGCCAAAGATACCTCTTTCACTCCGTCATCCTTCGGCCTCCCACCATTGAAAACTCCAGCGTACGAACAACCGATAGGACCCGACTCTTCTCAAAACTTGTCACAAGAAAACCACATTTAGCCAACTATGTTGAAATCTTGGCCTACTGGGTCACTATGAACGACATGTTCGATGTCGAACTCATCAAAACCCTGGGGCTTCTTATCAACATTCGACACTTTCATCTCCAGTTTCCGAGCCCCCATTGGAGAACCGAATCGGAATTTATTCCTCCCAACAATCGCTATACTTCTGGCAACGAAATGTGGTTTGACCGTATTCTCGCAATTGCCAAGAATCCCCTCCTGGAGACTTTATCACTGTTCAACACAGAGTACTTTGTCGAAGCAACTGGAATTCCTGCGTCCATTCATACTCTGTCACTTGACGTGGCATGGGTACCAACCTTTACCCCAGATGTTACCAACAATCTTGATATCGCCAGGTGAGTCGCCTTTCAATTCGTCCCGACTACATCCTAACTTTTCTTTCATAGGCCTTTCAATGGGTACCACCTAAATAGCCTCATAATTGGCGCTATGTTTTCTGAAAATTTGCGATACCTGCGTCGTTTTTCACGCCAGGTGGACAAACTCACGATCTTTCATCGAATCACTTCGCTGGATTTGCGACTGTGTGGAGATGAGGACTATCACAACACGTCTTTCTTACTCCAATCCACCGAGACTTTGGAATCACTGATGATTAAAAGTAAGCCAACCCGTTTACTCGTAAGGCCCAAGGCACCGATCTCATTTCTTCAATCAATGCAGCATGGTGTTCTCCTGTTCACGATGGGACACACATTCCATTTTACGACCTCAATCAAAAATCTTTCGCCACCCTTTCTAACGTAGTTCTGGTCGCTCATTTTGCATTCGATGACGAAGGGGGAAGTTTCATTCCCGATCCATACCTGGGCTTGGATTACCTCCTGATCCATCCTCTGCCTTCTTTGCGACAACTGAGCGTTGAAATCCACATCTGTGCCTGGGAAGGCCTGGACGCGCTCAAGTTCGGAGCTGCATGGTCCTGTCTGGACAACAGGATTCCACAAGCCGTTGGTTCTGGAGAATTCCCTAATTTCAATAAGCTTTCTGTTTCAGTATTGCTGGACGATGTCAATTTCGATGACGATAACGATGTCGTTCGTACCGTTGAGGAGACAGAGAAAAAACTTTACCCTATTTATTTCAAAGATATTCTTCGTTTAGCATCTATAAATCACTCCTTCGAGTTTTTCTGGAACGTGTATGTATAATAGTCTAGATACATTTATTTGACTTGAGAGGTTCCTCAAGGGCTTCGCAGAAGGCTAATACTCCTTATGACCGTGCCATGCCGGTTTCTTTGAGGCTCTGCAAAATACACGGCGGGTGGCTTTAGGCAGCATCCATCGTCAAGTCATATTGGATCGCTGTTTGCTTCAACATGATGACTGGTCTTGGACGACGTGTCTTTGCTCTCGCACGAACCGATACTGAAGGGGAAACAATGGATAAAAAACTGGCCAAGTTCAAAATAAAGTAAAATAAAACAAAAACCAAAAGATGAAAATGAAATTAGCTCTGTTTGCCATCCGTGACTGTTCAACGCAGATTTGAAAATAAGCTACTAGCCGGTGTTTTAACGCCTTGTATATCCGGATACGAAAGGAGGGGACTGGTTTGATCATCTCATTTTCTGGCGAGGGGCATCGCGATACCGGCTTGTGAAGACAAAAGGTAACTAGCCTAAGATAGAGTGAAGAACGAGTGGAGAGTTAGGATCACGTCTGTGCATCAAAGCGGTAAAGCTTATTCCCGCGAAGTGGCATGCCTCCTCTTCCTCCGCCATCGCCTCTCAGCATAGAGCTCGTTCAAGGTGCCCCGCCGCCATTATTCCTTTCTTTTCTTCATTAACTCCTCAACACCCGGACACAGATACCGCCTCTAGATGGTTCAGGATCACACTGACAACACGCCACGTCAACAGCACCTGCCAGACAACAACGACAGGCAGTCGGGAGGAGAACCATTCGTCAAGAGAAGGGCTCGTGTGCATCAGGTGTAGTGACACTCATACTCAGGCTATCGACATTTTCATCAGCAATAATTACTCCAGGTTCCGACGCACACCTATGGCGTTTGCGCATCACCTCTGGCGCGATGATGCGGTAGAGGGCCGCATCTCCAGTTCCCCTGCATCACAGCCACTGGAAAATGTGCTAGACAACTTTGCCATCGCATCATAGTCGTCGCCGAACAACCCCTGCTTCGGCATCATAGGCATCGAGAGAAGCTCTGGACACCTCCGCCCCTCCCCGCTTCACGTCACAACCATCGAGAGACGTATTGGCTACCTCCGCGCCTTGCACCACAGTCGTCGGGGGACGTGCTGGGTGASCTCCCCGCTTCCGCATCACAGTGGTTGAGAGATGGGCTGGGTGACCCCCGCATCCGCATCACAATCGTTGAGAGATGCACTGGGTGGCCTCTGCCTTTGTGTCACCACTGTCGGGAGGCACATTTGACACTCCCGCTTCCGTATCCCTGTCGTCGAGGGACGCACCGGGCGACTCTCACTTCTGCATCGCAATTGTCGAGGGACGCATTGGACAGCCTTTGCTGTCATATCTGCTTTGGACGACCTCTGACTGTGCAAAACACTTGTTAGACAACTCACCACTACACTCCAATACCAGCTTCCCAGGCCACTGTGACTGAGCTTGGCATGGGTTGTGCTACAGTGAGCCATACTCGGGGAGATAGTTGGCGTCCGTCGTCCTTGCCCTACCCATCCGGTTCTGCATACTGCATGTAGAACTGTGAGGTCCTCCTTCATCCACGCTTTAGCGTTCGTCGAGACAAAGACCCTCTCTTCAGGTCACTCAGCACCCTGTGCTCCGATTCATATATCAATCAGACCTGTAACTATCTGACTGCTGCTAATACAATTTGATTATTTATGCTTCGGAATCGGTTTCTCTCTTGACGTCAGCAACCGAGACTGCAGTTGTTACATGTCTGCAGCCCTGCATTAAGTTCCAACAAAGCCTATCGTGAGGCTGTCCGCTCGATGAAAAGTGTGACTGTCGTGTCGCGAAGGCATGTGAGCGTGACACTAGCCACGCGATGTTCACTCAAACTCAGAGTCCAGGTAAACTGGCATTATCCGGCTCGTGTTACAAGTTAGCGTCACGTAGGAAGGGACTTCACAAAAGGATGGAATGTGTCATGAGTATATGTTTCGGGGATCTATCAGATCGAGCAGATGCCGCGAGTGGAAGTCAGACTCAAGTAAGTGAGGATTTCAGGATGGAAAAAAGAGAGTCTGGACTTGGAAACTAGGGCGTTGACATTGTTGTTAATCCCAGTTTCCAAGGGTGGTGGAGATCTTTTGCTCTAAGTCGGGAACCGACCCCTTATTGCTCTAATCAAGCAAGTACATGCTCTTTTTCGAGTAGGGGAACGAAAACAAAAAGAACGGGAAGAAACCGTACGCGGAGGCGCTTGGATAGCGAGACGCGTACACAAGCGCAAACTGCGCGGATCACCTGATCACTCTAGGGGAAGGCTAACTTGAACTTGTCATACTATTCGTCGCCCCGTATGCTATGCCTCTTCCTCGCCATTCGGGCCAATGCGTCTGCTAGCTCCACGTATCCTTGAATTCAGCCTGGAGGGAGACGTGCACAAATAGCACATACAAAGAAGTAGTCGGAGAGCTATGATGGCGATGGCTGGTGAGGGGTGGTCCACGCAGCAATTCCCGGGTCTAAACCAATAAATGTGCTGTAACTCGGGTGCCTGGAACCGGGTATTTGAGACGACAATACAAATCGATTACTATTACAACTCAACATTACAATCTCAAAACCCCATAAATTCAATAATTCYTTTTTTTTNAAAAAAGAAAAAAAAAAAATCAGTGGCGCGGTTCTAGTTACACCTGGAACTTGACCCTCACCTGTGTCGGGCGCCCATGACTCTGTAAATGATTTTTAATGATCGGAAAGTCGGCCATGGTCGCGTCCACCATGGATGTGTATGGGTTATCACGATATTTGCAGACGATTATGTCACCTCGCCAAGCTGACTCCTCCCGATACGCATCTCCTTGTATCGCCTTGATTGATTTGTTTACAGGGAACTCTGTTTTACCCTCAGACTGAACCGCGTACAATATGAGGTAGGGGTTAGTAAACCTCTTCGACATCCCATCTAGGGCATTGAGATGCTTATGCTCCTTCAGACAAGTTTGAGAAAGCCAAAATATATGTACTCACTTGATAATCCCATGCTTTTCTCCCTCTGTGTGCGTTAATCTGAAGTCTTGATCAGATCATATTGACCCAATAGAAAAGACAAAACTCACATGGTTCATGAGGACCTCTGGATGAAGGTTGTAGGCGGGGGGTGAATCCGAATATCCCGTCATGTCCATCGGACTAGACAGAACCAAAATTATTAGAAATAAGTCAGAAACGCCCCAAGAAAAGTGTTTATGTTTTTTTAGTTCCAACCTCATCCCAAATTGTAATGTGTGTGGAAATTGCCCTGAACAACGCTATATGAATAATGTACACAAACACTGTTAAAACAAGGCCGGAACTCACCATTCGCAGGGAAAAATACGCAACTGACGTATTTCCACCCCAAATCCATTCCAGGCAAGTCGCACATAGAAATGACACCACCGGAGTAAATAGCACAATTGGGAAAAGGCGCAGGAGTCGAGAACCCCTGTGCTTTGATATGCCTTCAACAACTTGAATATAAACCAACATCCTTGCCTTAAATTGGTTATAGCTGCGCAAAGACCGAGATCTGGATCCAACTTGTAAAAATAGAAAAACACAATTAATGATCAGGGCCACTATGGCATATATACTGAAATAGCCACTTCAACAGAGTTCCATGTCAGCACCATAATATTTCAAATAAAAGGGGATGAGGGAATAGAGAATTCGCAGCCGGCACCAGCTTGGGACCACTTATCCTTATGAGGTTCCAAACAAGAATCAGTCTCACACAGCTCCAATGTACTGTCTCCCTCAGAGCTAAAGGTACACCCTTCAAGATGATAGAAGGAAGTAAGCAAAACAATATGCAAGTAAGTGTCCAAACCAAATAGGACTAACTCTGCCAGATGCACTGTGTTCATACCGTTGACATCCATCACGTCCTCTTGATGAAACTGACTTCTATTTGAATTCGTTTCAAGTTGGACAAAAGTGGTCCTGTCAGGTACAGACAGGAGGTTTATATTCGGATACCAAGAGCAAACCGCACAAAACTGGATTTGACGAATCCAAAGGATCAATCACTAATTTCTACTTTGATACAATGAAATCTCAACCTGTCAGAGATGGTGTCACACACTCCCCGGTGAGAACCATAATGCCTCTACTTTCAGTTGAAGAACACCTTCACTCGGTACGAAAGGAGTCGCCCTCTGAGCTATAAGTATCATCTTCAAACTGAAAGATTGAGGCCCAGGTCCTTCAGAGTATGTGCAATCATTCATTATGCCATATACACTGGCAAGCAAATGTAACACTCGTAGTAAGGATCATGAAAAGGATGCTGGAAAGAACGCCACATGAATGACACTTATACTTTATGAGCCGATAGAATGTTCTTAATCTTCCATGGTTCAGGCTAATACGTGCTTCTGTTGATCCGCCATTATGCCTATGACATTCCTGCTCAGAATGTGATCATCATTCCGACGGCAATGGACTCGGGAAATTGGAATAGCCCGACACCAGCGCTCTAAACTTGTCAACATGATTACGAGGCATTTTGACTCGGGTACTTTGTACCCAGGTCCGAGGCGCCAAGACAGTGAGCCTCCGTGTTTCCATCAGTTCAGCCAGGACTTTCTGTTGATGTTTTTCCACGTTCAGCTGTCTGCACGTCTTCCATTCATTTTCAGTGTGACCTCCGCATTACGGAGTATCCCCCTAAATTTTGTATTCCCTTGACGCACTTTGCCATGTTGGCAGACCTTCAAGTTTGGCACAGCTGGATGGAGTAGTTGAACTTCACGCTTGTGGGCATCTGAAGGAAGTCAAAATGCCTCGGAAAACTGCCGCGCGTATGTGATGGTTAAGTCCGTAGCTCCGCGTGCAAGTCGGGGCTCCTTCCCTAGAAAACCTTGACCGTGACGGTTTGATTCGACCACCACCACTTACCTGACACTTGCTCCTTGATCATTCTTTATCATGTGTCGCTACAAATTCCCCCTGCCAAGTTCCATATCTAATGCGGTTCCTCTCCTCTCATCACTCATGCCTCAACTTCGCTCTCTCAGGCATCTTTCTGCCTGATGACCACACTTACCTCACCCTGTCACCTCTCACTCTCGCAAGCTGAATTCGGCTGAAGAAACTCCTTGCTATTGCTGACTCGTATTGCAACCCGAAACCCTAGCCTATAGGTACCGCTGAACTGGTCTCTGTCATCAACCACAAGAACCTCATGACGTCTCATGTCCTCGATCGTCATCAAGCCTGATAGTTGAGTCTCCTTTTGGAATTCAACTTCCAGTCGGGCCCCGGGCTCTTGGAATCTGCCTTATGTCGGTCTCTTGGCCTCTGTCATGATTTCTTTGTACGCTCTATATTTTTTCTTGTTATTCGGCTTTATCTTTTATTCGTATTTTTGTCTGTCTGACCTAAAGGCTTTGGTCTTGACGGTCTTCCTGCTCCTTGTTTCTGATCTGTTTAGTATTCCCAGTATCTATTCAGTTCAGCCTTGTCTGGCTCAAAGGCTTTGGTCTTGCTCGCCCTCCTTGTTCCTGTTTTTGAATTTTACTTGTTTCCATTCCTGTCCGACCAAAGGCTTTGGTCTTGCTGGTCAAGTTACTTGGACTTATTTTCTTTTATCTACCTTACATCTCACAGAAAGGGGGATAATGTGACGGTTAAGTCCGTAGCTCTGCGCGCAAGTCCATGCGCAAGTCAAGCTCCAGGTTGGAGCTTCCCCACATATACCTCATAGCTAGCTCTTTGTAACTTTCTTTGTTGAATCAACTCTCCTTTCATTCTTGCCCCCCACCATCATCCTTTGTTCTTAAGCCGGTTTTCCTTCCCTAGAAAACCTTGACCGTGACAGCCTAGCGATGGCCCATACCTCAATGTAGTCAAAGTGAAGGAATCCCACCTCAAGGGTGAGGCAAAAACCTATGGGAAGTGGCTGCTACTGTGCACGGTAGTTATCTGATGCTTTTTTACTCCACCAGAGTGCCATTTACACAGCCAGGCAGTATTCCGAGGCATTTTGACTTGGGTACTTTGTACCCAGGTCCGGGGCGCCAACATGGCTGGATGGAGGAGTTGAACTTCACGCTTGTGGGCATCTGAAGGAAGTCAAAATACCTGGGAAAACTGCCATGCATAGCAATGGCTCATACCTCAATGTCTCCAGCAAACCTAAGTTCGTAAATGTGAGGACGTTGCAAGAAGGGAAACCCTGACGGAAACCAACAGTGCCACTGATGGTTCCTGCACATACTGTGCATCCATCTTGGCGCTTCAAAAGTGGGTGTATGAACCCGAGTTAAAATACCTCAAAATCACTCCTTTGAGTTGGAAGGAGTACCTCCATAATCACCACCAAAATCATTGTATTTTTCATGTACAGCAGGATCCAAAAAAAGAAGAAGAAAAGAAGAAAAGAAAAAGAAAAGGAAAGAAAAGATAAGCGAGATAAATATTATACGTCTATGTCTCAAAACAGAACATCAGCCTCTGTTAAAGGATGCCCTTCTTGATCAAGCAAATCGACCCCCCTCTCTCTCCAGGCCTCATACCACTCTTCTAGACTACTGTCCCGCCTTAGATCCGCCCACACATCAAGGTCTGCAATCTTGATTTCTGACAAGGATGGTAAGTTGGCTCGAATGATGTTATCAAGCAATTGCGTAACATCCAATGCGTCCAACAGTATAGGGGATGGGCCTGCCGTCATTACCCCCCGGCCATTGGGGGACCAGATAGCCCTTTCTGGGACATGCATTAGGCAGATTTGTTGCAGACGGGGGTGTGCTGGGAGTTGTGGTGGATCTGCATAGCAATGGACAAGGGTGAGGGTTTCCAACCGGGGGCACGAAACAATTGTCTTGGCGAAGTTTTCCACGACTGCGGCATAGGTTGGAATGCGGAGGTGTTGGATTTTTCTCCCATGAACACGGAAGAAGTGTTCGCCGAACTCTTGGATGGGAATGTACGAAAGTTCAAGCCGTCTGAGTTTTGGAAGTTGCTTGGGATCACTGCTGAGTCGGCCCAGGACAAAATCCCATATTGGTTGAAAGGCTACTGAAAAGCCTGGCCGTACAAAATTGCCAAGGGATAGCGTTGTGAGATTTGGGAAAATGATATATGGTTCATCCTTGGTCCAATCTCTTCCGGCATCGAGGTCGCTTTCGTTGGCATATATTTTGTAGCAGCTGATCCCGACTATACGGAGTGTTGTAAGAGATGTATGATTTGAGGCGATGTTGACAAAATCGCGGAAGGTGGGAAGTTGCCTGGTGCCCTCAAGCTGAAGCCGTTTGAGGTGTTTGGCATGGTAAACCCACCTTGTGGCTGACAGATGGTGCTTTCCGGAGTGGTCCCAGCTTATGATGACCAAGACGTTTGGGGTGAGGTCGAGGAGGACATCTGTCAAGGTTTTCGTTACCCTCCAGGGTGATGTGTCGTTAACATGAAGGTCAATGCGTCGGGTCCAATTGCCAAGATTGTGGCCAACAGGTGCTGGCTGACGACCACTGAAGATCAACTGTGTGATGCCTTCTATATCTTCAGGGACGCCGAGGCCTGCCACTGCACTCCATTGAAACAAACAAACGATTAGTTGTAGCTGGCGGAACGTCCTGATATCAAGATGATGGACCGAGTTTTGTGCCACAGTAGCACGGAAGAAGGAGGACACTTGACCAAGTGCCTTCTGTTCTTCAAGCAGATTTGAGTCGATGGGTTGGATTTCTTCGCCTGCACTGGCTTCACAAAACGGATCATCCAGGTTTGTCGAAACTTTTCGGGGGGAGGGGAGAATGAACCCAATAATTCTCCTCCATAGCTCATTAGGCAAGGTGGGCAGCGGCATTTTCAAGCTAGATAATCGCCACATTAGGGTCAAGACAAACTGACACTTTGAAGTTAACACTCACCTTTCGCCGAGTTATTCCAATTGTGTGTGAGACAGAAAATGTTATTGATAATATCAGTCAGTGTCATCATGATCGCGTGACCATCTCTCCCACGATGGTCCATGCCATCGCAAGGTGTACGTGTACATCATCATATGTTAGCTCGACATCTATATTATCCTCTACTCTCAACACTCATATCTTTTAACTTCACTGGCTGTCGGCAACTCCAAGTCACCAATGAACATAATCGAAACAAGGGGCAAAATCGCCACTGGGACCAAGTATGTCACTGTCATCTGGATACCCGCTGATGGTCAGTCAACATAACCGATACAGAAGTTCAATATGAGCTCATAAATGCATCTCGTCCTAATCAGGGAGCTGTAATCCAATTCAGGTCTCAATGTGCTTGCTGTGAGTAAAAACATGTTCACCATGGGTATGGGTATATCAGACTTTATCCGTGCCCAACCCTTGGTGATCAGTTATCATTAACAAATATGAATGACTTATAATATGAACATCTAGTGAATGGTTCGACACCCGAACTGGAAATTCAACTGTCATTCCCCAACCTGAGCAGCATATGAACGGCGTAGGTACAATACCCATCTCCTCAACGACAAAGAGCCTGACTTGCTGGCAGACTCAACAGGAAAATGCATGGGACTGTCGTGTAATATTCTGTCATTGTCCCACAAAAGTATAGATATTGACGACCAAGTCATAGCTTGTCAACACACTGGAAGGCATGAAGGAGTCCCTTTCCAAGAATTTCTTTGTCTTCTCCCCCCTCCAGTCCTCTGATGGGATGAAATTTCCTGTCAACAAGACAATCAAGAAATGGGAAGATTGGAAATATACAGAATCACGTCGTCAGAAATACTGCATAAATCACCAGTGCTGGAATCCATGGAGAGGAGATATCATCGTTGGTAAAGCGAGTACTAATGAGTACACGTCCATGATAGATATCGCCATGGCAGACATGCCAATCATCAGGAATTTCTTCATGACCGTTGAGTCTCACCAAATTTCCCAGGCAAGGATTAGGGCGGTGGCAGGGCAGCAAACCGAAGTACCCATTGTCCCCACTCACTAGATTCATTGAATTATGGCTGTTCTCAGCATCCCATGTGAATTGATTTATTGGGTTATGAACGTAGTCACCGTCCCATGTGGATTGATTTATTGGACTATGAATGTACTCACCGTCCCATGTGAATTGATTTATTGGAAGCACCTCCTTCATTTTTGTTGGGTTTGGAAGAGGTAGTGTCGTCGTCTATGAGTGGCACAATGTGCGCCTTCACCCTGGTGACCGTGACCGCGTGCTCAACTAACCTTGTGTCGAGCCCGCTGGGATGTCCATCCACTAGAGGCTTCATAGCCGGAGGGTTAATTCGATTTTTATACAAGAGGAGAGCGAGCAAGGATAATTGCGTCCAGATTGTAATACAGGGTGCAATAATAGGGTGTGATAATTGAGTTATATGTTTATACTACTTAGGTATTCTTGAACCTTATACGCATACTGCGCTACTACCGAAACTGATAGTCTGTGCCTCAGTATGTAAACCAGCTGCGCCGTCAAGTTGGTACTTAGCGAGTGAAGTTCAATACTCTCGTTTTCTGTGTATATACTGAGTAGCTGAGAGGCAAAGTCCTTCCTTTTTGCGGTTAATGTCTCATCAGGACATTCCAGCCAAACGTGTGCAGGCGTCTCCACTGCCTGACGACATAGCCGACATCTCCGCTCAGCGGGTGGTACGGGGGGCGAACGCCTGGCTAGCGCCTCGTCACCATAGCCGTGATCAGCCACAAGTAGCTTTGTCAGTGCTCTCCGATGACCTGGGTTGCCTACACGTAGGTAGTGACGAAGCTGACTCGGAACCACTTGCCATTCCTTTCCTTCTTCTGCCGGCTCCAGGCGGTTGTGCAAGAGGTAAAGCCTACGAGCGTTGTTCGTTCGCATCTTGAGGCGAGCCCCAAGTGCTGCCTTGAGCGATTCCCGCACTCCTGTAGCGATGTCATCTTTCATGAGATCCGAGTGTGCGGGGAAGACAATTTCATCCGCTTCCCTAGCTAACGCCACCCGCAAGTCACTGATCCAGCTCTTGTGACCGTCGAAGTCCAGTTGGATTACCTCGTGCATGGCTTGATAGACGTATCTCGAGGGGCCGCAGGAGACCATATACTGCCAATATCCCACTACTAGGTCCAACCGACGGAACTCCAGCGGGTCCAGACCTGTCTCTGTAAACAGGACGGAGATGATACTCCGCTTTGAGAGGCCCAGCGCTCGTCGGAGGAATGCTTTCTGCACGTCGGTCAGCAATGCCAGGGCAGTACCATTAACGTCGGGCATCACATCACAGCCATGGAAGAGATGGGGGTCCACCAGAGCCATATACAACTTGATGGAGAGTGCAGGTGGGAGCGTACTGATAAGCTGCTCCACTCCGCAGACCCCTCGTCCAACTCGCAAGACCTTCTCCCTTTTGTCATTGTAGTGTTCGCGCAGCATTCCTGGTCTTTTCGAGGAGATCGTGAATCCGAGGTACGCCTGGGTATCAACCACCGCTAGCTGGGACTGTCCATGCCCAAAGCTGAACTGGGTGGTATGGCCCMGTGGTCTCCTACCGAAGACCATTACTACCGATTTGGTGCTGTTGATGGTCATGAAATTGACTTGGCACCAACGTAGCATCCCATCCAACTTCCTCTGCAGTGCTTCGGGCGAGGTGGCTAAAAGGACTACGTCGTCCGCCTGCTCGAGGCTCGTAATCTCCACATTTCCCGACTGGATATCTCCTTCGTCGTTCGCCGCGTCGCGGTAGGTGACACTATTTGTGCGGTCATGCAACAGGTGATGTTTTTGTCCTCTAGGCTCATAGCACCGAACGCCAGCACATTCTTCTGAGCTCCACATCAGCTTCACACATGCACCAAATCTACGTCTGGGAGAAATTGGTAAGGAGGATTGCTGATACCTTGTCGATGAAACGGGAATGCGATACTATTTTTAAACAGGTTGATCGCTCTAAACCAAAGCGAGCGAACGAAACGTCGAAAACGACTTCTTTTCCGTGGTACATCGATATCCTCACTTTTTACCTCGCCGTATGGGGAACTCAGGAAAAATAGCTTCCCGCTTTGTCTCCTGTATGCGCTTCCTATTCTCTGGCGTTTGTTTGCTTAGATTAGCATGTCTTTGACTATCTCGACCCGCTGCTCCCATCAGCGGAGTCACCTTCACCCAAAAGATCTATGAAGCAAACTAGCCATGATAATCCAGAGCCGCCGCAGGGCCCCCAACTATTGGGAAACTTTGATGTCAGTGATACTGATAACCTTATGACCAGTGATCCAAAGCAAACCGTTGCCATTCTCACTCAAGGAGTAGAGACATCATTGGACATGTACAGAGTCCACGCATCCTCTCTTACAACCCCCGCGGGATCAACGATGACATACTCCGGCAACCGTGAGTGATCCTCATATAGCGGCGCTAGACGCCCGTCGTCGATCCATCCCATGTAATTAGTCGCTACACTCCACTTTCTGTGTGATTAGCTTTCAATTAGACTCAGCGTTCACTTCAGGCTGCGGATGCAAGAGATTTCGACCCTGCGCGCACGAACCCCCTGAACCTTGGAAAATCGTATCCCAACGATATCCTAAGTTTCCTCTCCATTCAAATACTTGTTTATTAGTTATTCACCCGTATCTTACGTCCTTCCCCCCTCCACTCCGAGCGATAAAGTAGCTAGCCCATTAACGGTCCGTGGTTTGAGGTCTGCGAGTTTTTTCCAACCGATACCACCAATACCATTCCACACAACAATGATGTCATCGATCAGATAAATCAGTACCAACAAACATTTCACACACTGCCCCCAAAGACTAATCTAGGCCCAGTTTTCCGATCAATCCAAACAAGCCACGCGCGCCTTTCCTTTTATGGGTAACTGAGATCGGACTAAACCTTCCCACTAAAGTGTCCAGGGATAACCCAATATCAACCACATACCAACGTGTCGCATCGTCGCAATTTTCTGCGCTGGCAATCCTCTGAGAGTCAACTCATACCTCATTCCTATTATTTCGAGTTCCAACATCGGCTTCCATCTCACAGGTTCTTCGTCAAAGGGAACATAGGCCATGAACGTAAGGCTCTTGGTTCTTTTTACTCGCCCTGGCATGCTCACCTGACCATGGCCAAGGCTACATCTCATGAGCCGGAAGCTGCAACTCAGTACACACGTTCCGCAAATGTCACTAAAATTTTGGCCATGGCCAACACTGAACTCAATCGGGGGCGCGGGAGATTGGTACGCTTGCCTAACCTTTGATGGATTCTCGAACTCAATGCAAACCTCCCTTGGATTCATTAGCTCCGTCCCGACGAGGTACTTTTCCCGTAATCTAGGTGCATCTACATCTGTTTATTGATTTATAGACTGGCCAAGGGGTCGTCATGGCTCCTGTAATCTCCAACACTGCGATTGAACCCTTGGACAATGCACAAATCGTTCAAAACGACCAAACCGTTTACGAAAACGAAGCAATGAGTGATAACAGCATCCCCTCTGGAGTTCATGTCGCATACATTGAGGAGGTTGAGAGAGCTCGCCAGGTGCGTAGCTCCGTCCTTGTCTCGGCAGATGCAGTTATCATTCCTACTCTTATCATCTACCAGGTCGAACTGGAGCACGGAATATTCCAGGTTGACTCTCCGGCATGGTCTCTCCTCAAGCTCAGCCCAACTCCCAGACTCCTGGATGAGGCTTCCGAGATGGTCTTTGATCGCACAATGGAGACCTTCACCTGGCGCCGTGGGTCGGAGTCACTGACTTGTAGAACCAGCGATGGAGCTCATAATTGCGCCGCCCTCTCTGTCCTCAAGATTGCCTATGCCCACACAGTTGGAATCCTTTTCAACCTTGAGGCTGGGATGGTAGTTCCGATCGAAGCCTTCCGCTCCCATGTCAAGAACTCCCCGACTGCCAAAGCGATGGCCAAGAAGTTGAAGGCAAGGCAACAGGACTTGGTCGAGTGGATTGCGGTTCACGTGGAGAAGGCTTTCAAATCTCCGGAGGAACTGAACATGGGTGTCAAGGAGGCGGGTTGGAATGAACGGATGGCCAAGAAGCTAGGCTCCATCCTCGACGGAAATCCCGTTCCACTTTGCAACACGAAGTTTGCTTCTTACTCAAGATGCAGTGGATGCCACTCCGTGATGCCACCAAGGTCTTACAAGATATCCAACCACATGATATGTCAAGGGGCTGTGGAGCCGGTCACCGTCCAAGTCATCTCCGTCAGCAATGAAGGGAAACGCAACCAACTCGTCATTCCATTTTCCCCCCATCGTCTCGATGAATTAAACCTATCCCAGGCCCCTATAAAAGTGTTCACCGAGCTACCAAAGAAGCCGACTAGTCAACACTCCATACCGCAGTCTCTCGCCACCCGATGGAAGAATTTGAAAGAGAAGCCTCTGTCAAAGAGAGAGGACACTTGGCACTCTCTCATATCCCCCAAGCTCCCTTATGTCGAGAACCCCATAGCCCGCAGAGTCTTCTCTCACCTTCCATTCGTGTATAAGGCATATGGGACTATTAGTGGTCAAGCTGAGGCTTACGCGAGCCGCCTTCACTCCAGCGTCCTCCAAAGTTACAAGCGCAAGTGAGTGCCAGAATCTGGCCTTCATTGCATGCATAGTCTCACCTGCCGAGCTCGTAGCTTCAAAATTCAGTTCAAACCGCTTACAGAAACGACGACCAAGTCATATTCAAAACTCGTTGAGCGTATATTGCGGTTCATCGTTATTGCTACATTACTCGAAGTCATTTCTATGGAGCCCGTCCTCAACGCCACCGATAGACAGGTCAGATGGTCACATCCTACCTCTTTGTACTGGAATATTGACGTTTCGTGATACAGAGGGTTCTGTTCAAGACACTTGTCAGCCAGCTGGAGATGGAGTCTCCAGATATGGCCAGTCTTGAGGAGCTCGTCTATAGGATCGGTCTTTCATTGCTAGAGACGCCGCTTTCTGAGATGAATGAAATCTCGAATGTAATTGAACAGTGTCTCGCTGTGAAATACATTACCAGCTCGCCCCAGTCTCGACGCATCTCCAACATAACAAGCGAGATTTCGAAAGCCCGCAGGTTCCTCGGAGTTATCTTCTTCTACCGGTGTTCTCTAGCCAGCCAGGACGTGGCTTGTGGAAACGCAGACAGTGGTGGGGGAAAAGCGGAGAGTGATGGTGATAGCGAGGATGGGGACGAAGATGATGATGATGACGATGAAATTGAGGATGACAGTAACGATGATAGTGACGATGAGGTCTATCAGAACAGCGAAGGCTGGGACAGTAGGGCAGGAGACGAGAAGAGTGGTGTCAGAGACGGGTTTGCGCGTAGCCGACATCAAACATTGTCACAAGCGACCTCTTTCGAGGATTATGACGGTGTTGCAGAGAAGACCGCTTCGGAGAACACGGCCGCTAGCGCGGACCACCCGTAAGTTTCTATAGGCTTCTGAAGGGGTTTTGCTGAATTCTCCCAATATTTACTAGCATAGTTCAACTGCAAATGAAGCTCGACCGCGAGTATTTTGATCCAGAAGCCAACCCTAACTCTTGCCTAGCCCAGCTGTTCAACCTGTGGGGCGCAATCAAGCACGATGCCAAGTTGGAACCAAAAGCTGTAAAAGTGAGCTGGGCAGCTGGTATGTCGTCGTTCATTATCACGAAGACGCATGGGTATAAGGCCGAGCAATCACCCCAAATCACTTTCGTCCGTCTCCAACAGACGTGCCAGGCCATAGGGATCGCGCCGTGGGAGATGATCCAGGGGCTCGTACCTCACAACGCTGAAGAGCTCACCAAAGCCTTTGGGAAACTTTTGGGCGATCACGTCCTTGGAGATCCGTTTTCTTCGAGGGAAAACGAGAGAATATTCAAGGAGTTGCGCGAAGGGTTCAAAAGGGAATTTTCAAGTCCCCGGTCAACCTTCAATCCATGCAGCATCGGTCCAGGAGCCCGGCGGGTGTCTAATACGTGCAAGCGCGCTTTTCTGGGGAAAAGCTCACAGCTACTGGTGTCACTGCTCGCTGGAATAGCATACACCTCAGGAATACCTCCACGCGGTTTTCAGGTGGAGAGACTAAAGTATCGAAGGAAGGATAACGAAGCGCCAAATGTGATCCTGCGGGCTGTCGGTGGCTCCCCTCATCAAGTCTTCATTACATGTCCCGACAAGAAGCGAAATCGCGATTCAGCACATGACGTCGCCTGGCTACTACCCCCAGAACTTGGCATGGCACTTGTCCTCTATCTGGGCATAATCCGTCCAATCGAGGTCGAGTTTCTGCGTGTTCTTCACTGTCCTCTCGAAGAGCTCGTGCGCATGAGCTACCAAGTTTTTGTATGCCCAGCTCCCGCGCCCGTGACGTCATCACACAAATTGGATGGTGCAAAGGCGATACAAGTCGAATCAACCCTTCCCAAGCTGGGATTGGGCTTTAACTGCCAGGTGCTGCGTCAGCTCATGCTTACCATTCTGCGCACAGAGAACCCTTCCCTTCTCGAGGGCCTTGAAGAGGAGTGGGAGAGTACTCTCAATCACGCAAGCCAGCATTCGACGTCTGTTGGGCACAACAACTATGCAGTTGATGCTATAAAACATGCGACTGGACTGACCGAGTTGGCCATCAGCAAAGTGGTGGAAGTGAGCACTTGCCTCCAAAGAGTCCTGGGTGTGATTCCCAGCGAGAAACATTACCTAAAAAACGTTAGCTACGCTCTCAACATCGCTCGCCTGGAGACTTTGAGAGTCTATGGCGAGTTTGAAGTTTGGGGGGTCTTCGACAGTCAGCCCTTCATACAGTTACCTCAATGCCCGGTCAGTGACGCCTCACCTACCCCTATGCATGATCAATTGCTCACATGTGGGCATTGGACAGGACGAAAGGCTTGGAGATGACGTTTTGGTATTTGTCACTGAGGCACTGATGTATGGACCGCCGTCTACTCATTGTCTGACACGAAGCACCAAGTCCACTCCAGAGTTAGACGTGGTAGTGTCATCTGTTAAGTTGGTATGATTAAGCTTATTCTTGGTTCTTTCATATCCTAAATTTGTCATATTTCCATGCTACAAACTAGATCGTACAGGCATTGCTGGAACGGATGCACCCGACGAAGGAAAACTTGGTCAGCTGGTTCGACCTTTCTGCGAAGGCTTCGTGGGAGGAAGATCTGGAAAGACAGCTAAAAGGCTGCAAAATGAAGCTTGGAACCTGCTGGAAGAGATTTCTCCACGAAATCGAAGAATGCATGATGAGAAGCCAGGGTGACCCAGCCACCGTGATGTTCACCCGATTCAATCTGAAACGAAAGAACCCACACTCAGGCCACGAAGTTCAGCAAGGGAGTTACAAGAGGAAGATAAGCAGCTGCGGGTTCCCCACATTATAAACCTACTACTTACGTTGGTTGGATCAACACAGCAGTTTGTTACGGGTGTGGTAGTGATCGGAAGGTAACGAGTGCGGAGTTGGAGTTGGACGGACAGGATGCGCGTCGAGTCAACGAGTTTCTACGACTATGGTACAGCGATATAGGTGGGGATTGGAACGAGAGTGATACGAGACAATGTAAACATGAAATAATATAAATATCTTATGTTGGACGGGATTAAACAAGGACAACGCGTGCTCCGCCCTTGACCGTGACACAGGTCTTTTCGATGCTTGAGGACTGTAAAGCGAAATACAACTGATGATTGTCAACAAAATAATGGCAGTGAGTTAGAGTGTCTAGCAAATATAAACTACGTCCCGTATACCCCACATACAGCACTCAGGGTTGTATAGCCACCGTAGAGACTAAGAGTCTCGCGAGTGCCAAGGGTGCTAAAATGGGAAAGTGATACTGAATGTCTCGGAGTAACGGATTCACTCGTTCGACGGCTGTACCGTTGTGGTGGTGAGTTTGGTGTGAAGTGGAAAGGCAAGTGAGGCATGGGGAGGGCTCGAGACAACGATGACGTTACCCGAATCGCTGAGATGGCCTGGATGGGCAGTGGCGTGTGCGGGAGCAAGATAAGTGTATTGAGCATTACCCCACAATGCGAAACGAGCGGAAAGCTGACGAGGGACGGCGAGCAGTGGTACGAGTCATAAAGAAATGTTTCCGAGCACGAAACAAATTTGAACACGAGTGCGAATCGAACGGGGAAGGTAAGATCTTCTTCATAATTCGTACTGTAGGGTATAAGTAGTAGTCCATCCAGTGCGTACACGATTGGTGTACAAGCGAACTTGTGGCGGTCCAATGGGGTCATGCGCCACAATAATAATACTCTACTTGTTAGTATTATTCGAGAACAGTCCACGAGAGAGAAAACCCATGAAAGGAAGGTAAGGGTCCCGAAAGGGCGATAGGGTCAATTCAGCGAGCTGAGAAGTAGTAGCGCGGGTAAACTGTACGAAATTGGTGCACTCCCCACGCCGCTGTACATAATATGGACTGAGAATATATTCGATGAGGCAAATAGAAGGACGAGCGGAGGGAGAGAGAAAGTAGAAGAGAGAAGACACTATTGAAAAGGAACGGTGGGTGCAAACCACCGAAGGAGAAGGAAAACGTAAATTCGGAGAGTATGGAATCAAGGGATAACTAAAGGAAGGGGAGTGAGCTGGGGGGTGAGAGCTAGCTATCGATACAGGAGGTAAGTAAGCTACTTTTATACCTAAAGATCAGCCGAGCAATCAGCCAAATTCACGAGGATCGGAATAGCTGCTCCCGTTCCGGAGAATGGAAACGGAACGGATAAACGGTGAGTGCACGTCCACATAGTGTGCACTCTCCGCACTATGAATGCGTCTTCACTATCATGTTTAATTTGAATGCCAACGATTCTGGCGATTATGATAACATTTTTGAAGACGAGGAATAAGGGTAAGCTGCATGAAACATTGCCATTTTCTCCACTACATAAGTTGTCACTAGCCTCCGAAACCTTTTCTATCTCCTTCCGCTTCTCCTTTGCCCTTCGACGATCCCTCCTCTAAGCCATGGCCGTCTATGTATCCACTATCAGGCTGTCAATTTCTTTTGTTTGGCACTACTTCCTTGACCACTACTCCAGCCGCCCCCCGGAATCCTTCTCTTGAGGCTGAACTGATCAAAATTGGTGGCAATGGGATGTAATACATCTCTCTGCTTTGTCAGGTTTTGCGCATGGACATCTCGGACAAATTGACTCCAACAGGCGCTGAGCTTGCTCTGGCACACTATCAGTCTGTCCTCAAGACCTTTCTGCCACGACTCAGCGTCTACGGTCAGGTTAATCCAACGGGCCACAGTGTCTGTCGGTGGACCATCCCATTCTTCCAATGCCTGAACGATCTTGATTGAGACATGAGGTTCAGCAAGATAGAAGGCTCGACGTTGGGCAACGGATCCTTACCAGTTTCACAGAAGCGACTACGGCAGCTGAATCTGGGCTCAGCGGGGCGCTTCGTGACGTTTGAACTACAGATGGCTGTCCATACATCAGCGCCTGGGTGACCGATACCAAAACATCGTCGCCAAGTCTTTCATCCTACAATAATGAAGATAGTGTTTTGAGGAAAAGCCTGCATCCTTCGCTAGTCAAAGGTAGAACTCACTGGTAACCCAGGTAAATGAATGAATGGCTGGAGGGTGAGGGCCGACTTAGGGCCTAGCTTGCTGTATCTCCTGCGAGTCTCCAGGCGAGCAACTGAAAAGGCATATGAAGCATGATGAAAGTGATGCTTCTCGTTGGGAATAATGTCCAGGGTACGTTGGAGGCACCCGCTTACCTCTACCGCATGGTTCAAGACTAACTCGGGGTCACAAGATCCCTGCTTCGCGGTAAGTACTGGCTGGCTATGATCCAGCGCAGTCTCTGAGGAGTTTCCATGAAATTGAGGGTTCTTCATCCTCAAGAGGGAAGTCATGAGCTGGCGCAGCACGCGGCAATTCATACGCAGTGCCTCTCTTCCAAGGATTTCTTCAACATAGAGCTTTGCACAACCAAATTTTGCCGAGTCCTCCGAGGAAGTGGTTGGAGCCGCAAAAATATGGGACTCCAACAAGGCTAGTTTTCCTCTGTGAGCTTGGATGTTTTCCAAGAGTTGAATCTCGATAGGGCGAATGATGCCGAGATAGAGAACCAGAGCCATTCCAAGATTAGGAGGTAGGAGCCAGGCGACGTTGTAGGCTGACTTGTGCTGCTTCGCGTTGGGAAACGCGATGAAAACGCGATGGCCGGATTCACTGCTGGCCCGCAAAATGATATTGGTCTTCTCATTGTCCTTCTTCTTATACCGCAATCTTTCAATCTGGAATCCCCGTGGAGGTATCCCCGAGGTATATGCTATCCCAACGAGCAACGATACCAGTAACTTGTAGGTTGACGCCAAGAATGCGTGACCTTCATCGACTGCTATCGTGAGTCCGGCGTTGTTGCATCGACTGAGGCTCAAGCCTGAGGTTGATAACCTTTGGCTGAGCTGTTGGCAGGTCTTTTCGAAGATGCTTCTGTTCCTGTCGGATGAAAAAGGGTCGTCATTATCCATTAGCTCCCGAAATATTTGGGTAAGCCGTTCTTCACTGTATAGGAGGAGGGTCTGGAGCATCCTCAATGGCTCCGTCGCAGCGGCCTGAGATGTTTTTTGAAGATCAGAAAACTGAGTCGGCTTGGTAATGATGTGACCTTGCCCATCTGCTATGCTGAACGATGACAGCCCAGCCGTCCAGCTGACGTTGACAGCAGGCGGTTCAATTTTGGCACATTCTTCGACTGCACCCCACAGGTCGTACAGCCGGGCGGCGCATGAATTGTGGTTTGCTTTCGGGTTCAAATATTCGCAATAGAACCTCAATTGATCTTGAGCAACACTAAGAGAAAACGTCACGTCAAGATCTTAGTAAAATTCTCCATGAACCAGACGGGAACTCACAAATCGACAGTTTCAGCGACTGTTGTCTCCAAAACCTGCTGTTCAGGAAGGCCTTGGTAGTCCTCAAAACTGCTTGCTTGCGAAATTCTGGCGCTTTCGCTCTCTCCGTGTTGATCCCCAAATTCCACATCCCTGTCATTGTCCTCGCCATCGTCATCCTCATTGTCGCTACCGTCCTCATCATAGCCATCGCCGTCCCCGTGATCATCCCAAAAATTCGCATCATCGTCTCCATAATCTCCATTATCATCCCCATGATTCCCATTATCGCCCTCCCGTTCCCCATCACTTTTTTCACGGTTTCCATTTCCCTTGATCACGTCCCCGTCCATCTCTCTGACACCATTCTTCATTTCTTCTTTGCTGCGATCGAGTAAATAGCACTTGTAGAAGAACACTATTGCAAAAAACCTGCGAGCTTTCGAGATCTCGTTTTTGATGGCGGGAATGCGCCGGGACTGAGGAGAACTCGTGATGTACTTCACAGCAATAGACTGTTCTATAACGCTCGAAATTCCCATCTCCTCGGGGAGTGTTGTCTCCAGCAATGAAACGCCAATTGTGTAGATGAGTTGCTGAATATCGGCCTTTTTCGGAGAATTTGTCTCCAACTGGCTCACGAGCACCCTGAACAAAGTCCTCTAAGTACCACAACGTGTCAAAAATGGGACACAGAAGAATAGATTGATGACCTGACCTGTTTATCCGTGGCAAAGAGGATGGGCTCCCCCGATATTTCTTCCAGTATCGTACCCTGAACAATGAACCGCAACATATGCTCGACAAATCTTGAATATGTTTTCGATGTGGTTTCCTTGAGTATGCCGAACTTGAGTCTGAAGCTGCGGCGTAGAGTCAGACGCTGCAGGTAGTGAAGGATCGGTCCAGTACTGACTTGGTTTGTTTGTCCCGTAAGGCGCTGGGATGCAGCCGACCGGCATAGGCCTCAGCGCAATCACAAAGTTCGTGATATGCCGAGTACAGTAGCTGAAGGTGGGAGTAGATGGTTCGTACCTTGGGGTTTCTCACGTCAGGGAGCTTGGAAGAGATCACGGAGTGCCAAGTGTCGTCGCTATTAGGAAGCGGATTCATCTTCAAATTTCCCCACCGGATGGCGAGAGGTTGAGGCATGGAATGTTCCCTATCCACCTGGCTCAGGAGTGTGGCAAAGGATCCAAGATCTTCCTCTACTCTGGTCGGAATATGGGACGCGATCGGGACGAGGAGTTTCGTACGGTTCCCTGCTCCGCTGACAAAAATGGTTTGAAGGGTGACCTGTTCCATCTTTCCCTCAGGCTTGTGGCTCCTTTTATGCGCTGACGCTTTATCCCGCGGTACTGTGATACTGCACAAAGCGCATTGTGAGTAGGGGTCAAGGTTTTGCATGTAGAATGGAATGGGATTTCCGTCGAGGATGGNAGCTTAGCTTCTTGGCCATCCGTTCATTCCAACCCGCCTCCTTGACACCCATGTTCA
>SDEE01000470.1:0-38952 GCA_004126415.1 Candolleomyces aberdarensis | reverse complement strand
ATAAACTTACCTTTATTCAACAGTTCCAGCCTATCACTGACAAGACTCGGGTCAAGGACCGACTCGTGCTTGCCGCGCCCACGTACGGTACTCGACAACTCAACGTCATGTTCGACAATCAAATCGCTACCTTGAACGACATTCGTATGGCGGACGAGAGCGAGGAAGCTGAACTGGGCAAGGTTGGTTATCCCTTTACCGACCCCGGTCATGTGATTGACTATCCCTTCAGAATGTTCAGGCCTTCGAATGGGTGAAGGCTTCCATCGGTGAACCTAGCGACGCTCCGGCCGACCTCATCATGGTCAACTTGGGGCACAAATATGTCGTACGTCTTGTCGTATATTGACTGACCACGGCTCGTTTCCTCACAACCGGGTTGTAGGATCCACTCAAGCAGAATCGGGGCGAATTCTCCTCCAACGCCGAAGCCTCGCCGCGTAAGCGAATCTGCCGCCAAACCGTTCCTCGAGGCCGTGGCACCGATGCAGAGGAAGATACGTACGCTTCCGCTACGGTCACTGGTTACCACGAGGTCGAGTCCTTGAGAGAGGCCACAGACGGTGCGTCTTGCGTCACTATTCTCACGTCCAACTCCAACTCTGCCACCTAGCTCATGGTAGGAAGGTCGGCACCTTTTACGACCCAGCCTTGCTCCCCGATTACGGCGGCCCTTGCTTCAGGTTGAAGAAGAACAAGCTCGTCCAAGCCGACTACCGCGATAGCGATGGCGACCTCATCCCTCCGTGGCAATATCACGACGACCTGAGACCTGGGACCATCGTCTCTATCAAAGGCACTCTTCACTGCTACAACATGGCAGCTAAGGATGGTCAACGTCGTGATAAGAAGGTGCTTTTCGATTACTATCGTCCGGTTGATTCACTGACGGGTTTCGATCATAGTTCTATCAAATCAACGCTAAGTCCTTGACCGTACTTCTTCCGTCGAATATTCCCGTCGAGTTTCCTCAAGTGCCGGAGGTCCCCGAATGGGCGTCTGGTTTCGTGGGGTCAACCTCCGGGGCCACCTCGTCGACCTTGACAACCGTTCCTGCCAAAGACGTCGCAGCAGCCGCGTTCAACCGGTTCAAGGCGAACATCGCTTCCGGCTCCTCAGCTCCTGTCGGTGTTGAAGACACCTCGGCCAAGGAAGACGGAGAGGTGACCGAAGTTCCCCCCATTCCTGCGTCTGCCAAGGGCAAGCAGGCTGTTCGACGAAACAAGCGCAAGAACGACCCCACTATGGAATGGGAGTAGGCGATTACTGGTCCGCACTTTCATCTCTCGCCAACGGTCTTTCCTTTGCCCCTTCCCTCTTTCTCCCCATTATGTTCGATCCTTTTCCTCTCTTTGACTGTGACACTCTCGCTCCGTTTCCTTCTGATCTCGCTTCTTGACGCGAATGGTGCCTTACCCGCGAATGGTATCCGCGCCCGCAAAGTTCCCTTGTCTTTGTATTTGTATTTGTATCTTGATTGGCCACGTTTCTTTTCACTGCGCGAATGGTCTTCCGACCCGCTAATTTCTCCCTTTTCTTCACCGTATCTGAATCTTGTATCTCGTAGCATGTGCCAGTGGCAGTGGTGATTGTGTAGTAGGAGATATATATAGAAAATCAAAATGTGGAGGTGGNAAAAAAAATTGGTGTAGTGGTCGCGAATGAATCTCTTAGCATGTGCCAGTGGAAGTGGTGATTGTGAAGCAGGGGATAAATATCGCAAATCAATATGTGGAGGTGGTAAAAATATGGTGTAGTCGCCGCGAATGAAGCTCGAGAAGTTAACGAGGTAACCCGATCGAGACGGTAAAACGCGCTCACGTCCTCTGATTTGACACCAATGAGTTGGGGTGCGGCGACGACGTAGGTAAATAGCGACTTACGGCGACCCAAGTGACTGTCCTCAAAGTTTACGACCAAGGTCTGTGTGTATTGGTGGACGAACTCTACGCCAGAGAGAAGGATGCCTGGTGAACGAGGACCGTGACTAGCTGTCGGCTCTGACAATTAGCCAGAAATGCTTGCAGCACTGAATGAGACACGCACCAGTTGCAACCACTTCGCTCATGATTGTCCCGGCTCAGCATACTCTGCTGTTTCGAAAATCGAAAACAACAGCGGATGGAACGCCCCGCTCTCAACCTCGGACTCTTGACGCTTCACCTCCATGGAAGATAAATGGACAATCAGGCCCACCATGAAAGCAGACTTGGGAACACGCCTTGCAACACTGTTTCGTACGACGAAGACAATGGTCGCTGGATCGTTGTGGCGGGTAGGAACTTTGTACCTTCTGCCCTGAGTCTGACGACGTGGGTCTCTGTTGGTGACGGCGACTTGACAGTGTGATGTGATTGTCACAGCGTGACAAATTTCACGGCCGCCAGCTTTCAATTTCGTACGGGGAGCAACGAACGTTCATTTTGGATTCATAGATGTGCAATGGCATCCACATTTTTATTTTCCAACATTACGGTGTAACTATTCGCGACATTCGAAACTGAAATATAAGAGACAATGTACATAGTTACTGAATAATCTGGCTCCACTTCAAGTTTCGTGTACGTATAACATTCAACAAGGGCCCTTTCCCCGATCAACATGAATATTCATATCGGCCTCTTACCGAGCATGCAAGTCCTCATGAATGGTTTCATCGACCAAAACCCTTGCCACCTCGTCATCTTTTACTTACCGACCGGATGTTAAACCGAAGAGATGTCATGTCTCACGGATTGCCATACGTACCTTGCTGGGCTAAGGACAAACGGTGAGGGACAAAGGGCAACTGGATCAGGGGGATCCGATAAACTTATTGACGTGACAAGTATCTAGACTCCTTAACTGTCATCGCTCTCCACGTCGGACTCTAAGTCTAATCACACGATGGTCAGCATGAATCACTGACCATTGACGACAGGGGTACATTACGTTCTTCCTCTTCAATGACCATTGATATCCATATATGGGGGTTTTGTCGGTTGAAACCTGCCCTTTGGCGTAGATACTCTCGCCGCACAACTGACCGAGTTTGGGGTGGCAAACGGGCGTCCGCATGGAGCACCAGGTATGTAAGAATGAATTCGCCTGATAGGAAAATGACTTGATCACGATCGAAAGCGGGGTGATGACGCTGGTTGGGGTGGTTTCTCATATGGACGCAGCGAACCTGAATAGCGTACGTTCGCTCTGGGAAGGAGGTATCAGTGTTGTTCGACGATCACTAATAGGCTTACCCATGCCGGCGACGGTAATTGGCAACAGAAGAAATGTGTTCTACCAAGTCAAGAGGCTCGTATGGCCAGAGCTCTTTTATAACACATGTCGTTGACATCAATGAGACAATACATGAACAAGGACAATAGGAGGGGAAAATATTTACAGTTCCTAGAGCAACTTCCTGCATTGAACAACGTCAATGACCTTCTTTCAAAGAGGTGCGAAAACTGATGACGCACCTAACCCGAGTTTCCAAGTTTGTGAGACTGTGATCGGCGAAAGATACCATTGTATGCGGATAGGGGTACCAAACGGTCACCGGGTACCGCTGTTTGTACATGGCATAGAATTGGCGCTTTCCCCTTGCGTATCTCTTCACTTTCTTGTAAACTTGAGACAAATCGCGGTCAAAGAAAAAAGCGCCGTAGACACCGCCCCTGCTGAACGAGTAGCACAGCCTGATCATGTCAAAGCGACGACCATTCCCCATCGCGATGTATACGCTTGGGAATTCCAAGATCGTGCGTGCAAGGCACAGTGCTTTGTATGGTTCTGCACAGGAAACGTGGAATAGCACAACATATTGCGCTCCCCTTACTACGCGGCGTCCGAGAAGATCTCTGACGGGCATCCAAATGAAAGACGTGACGGCTTTTTGAGCGCACGCGACGGCATCTCTGCTCGCATCCGTGCGATATACAACGCTAAATGGCTGTCCGGCGCATTGAGCGAAAGATTTTACATGTTGAGAATACGAGACGGACCGTTAATATCGTGGCTACCCGACCTAAGACGAGCTCTGTCCTCAAATCCCAAGCGGCGTTTGCGATTCTGACGAGTGCGTCTTGAGTCGAGCGGGATGCATGATCAAATTCGTCATCTGGAAGAGGAGGAGAACGAGTAGGGATGAGATACATGCGGTACCAAAGCGCGTAACGATGCTCCATGGTGAAGGAAGGCGGAAGAAATCATCAGGAAGACCGAGTTTATAAATCTTATAAACTGTCTCACATTGCCTTGCACGACAACGAACAATGGCGGAAGGACAACAAACAATAAATATGTATACAACCACAAGCGATAACGTTAGGGAACCATTAGTACGATGTTCGTTCACGGCGGTACTACTGTGATAGCATGTGCAGCAAGAAGTTCGGCAGAGCGTTTGGAATTCTGCGTCAAAAATTTTCGAATAGCCTTCACGCCATGTAACTTGCTCTTCCACTCCGTGTAAGTCAGGGGCTGCACATCCGACTGGGGATCCTGCATCTCCACCGACCTATCTCCATACCACAATTCCCGACGATGAGACCAATGTCCGTGATTCTCGCCACATTCTTCCTTCTCATAGTATCGAACAAGAGGCCACCAAGATTTGAGGGATCGCTGTTTACCGTCGTCTATGCCATTCTCAGATGAGCTCCACAAAAATATCACTAAATGAGGGGGGCCACTTACCAGATATACATTCGTAAGCGCCACAAAGGAGGTCGAGCTCCACCATGGAAAGAGTATCTTCCACGAGATCAGAAGCAGGCGAAAATAACGATCCCCACAAAGTTGGCTCGCGAACGACGTCGGCGATCCCAAGGGTTGCAATGGCCAAACGCCAAGCGATACCACCACGCCTGAGCGCCGCTTGCATGTGAGGTTGCCCCAAAAGGTAGGTCCTTTGATTGAGGTAACTTTCGTAGTCCTCTTTTGTGAAGCGATGATTCTGTTTTCGAATCGGTAGTTCATGAACAACGGGAGCATGCACCCGTCGACAGAGCCGAGGGGGAGGGGATAGGACTCTAAAAGGGATCCCACGCTGAGAAAGATGAAACGCGATTGAGGTCTCCGTATATTCATCGGGAAGTCGACAAATGAACAGCGCGGTGGTTGGCGAGAAACAGGCCAGCTTCCACGGCACCGTCGGCTGCGGTGGTTGAAAGACATACAGGTAGTCACCACGATCCAGACAATCCTCTTGCCTTGCGCGGTTGCGAAGGTCCACCCGAATGATGTGTTGAAAACGGGCAACGAATCGCACAGGCCGCAACGACGAATCGTCTAAATCGGACAAGGATGGATTGGGTGGTTTGTTGCCGACATTCGAGTCGAGAAAGAGCTGTGCTACATGGTAATGATAGCTGTTGAAATAGTCGTGATTCGTAACCTCATCTGGGAGGAGGCCCAGAAGTCGCTGAAACCAGTCTGCAGAACGGCTTATGACCGACAAGTCTGGAAATTGAGTACCGAGGATGGGGGCGCAAAAGCCGTAGTATCGACCAAAAACTTCCTCGGCTTCCTGCTGCACCGCACTGGAAGATGACAACGATTCGGAATTTTGCACAGAATCCGAGGAATCGACTGGAGGTGAACCTGGTCCAAACAGGTCAGGGGGAGGATCCACGTCTGGATAAAACTCATGACGGTCGTCGACTCCGGCCATGATTATAGGAGCAGAGTCGCTGGGCTGGCCTTCGAGCTCCCAATCGCTGTCGCCGTCGTATTCGTCGTCGGGTTCGCCAAACATGAAATGTTCGCATAAATCCCATTCGTTGAAGAAAGGATCATAGCGCATTTGATGTCGTCGGTACATGTCGAATGTGTCTTGCTTGCATTTCATCGTGACTGGGACCCGTTTCCATGCATTCGGTTCATTATCTTCAAGCCACTCGAAAACCGGCGCTTTCCGCACGGGAGGATTTTTTGTTCGTTGTTCGCGTCGTTGACGGTCTACCGCTGTTTCCGTTGCTATGATATCGGGATACCGAGCCTCTCGCTTTCGGAAGAATTCCAACCATTCGGGTTCCTTGAGGGACATGACGTCGGCGTTCGTACTCGTTTGTTCGATATCACGACAACCGGGCCTTGGTTTAGGTATCCACCGTGTAGCATTATAATATTCACAGTATTTTATCTCTTCTGGCCCCCAACGCCACCAAATGGGCACGGAATGCTCGATAAACCACGACTTCATCGGCTGCTCTTCGTGCTGTTCAAGAACTTCGAGTATGCAGCCGACTCGCGGATACTGAGGTAAGAATTGGCCTACTGGCGACCGAACGACGTCGTCGATCCATCCATCTGAAAAACCTTCTTCGTTGAGCACCTGACGCCAGTCAGGATAGCCCGCAAACTTGAGTCCCATCGTTTCCTCCTGACGTGTCACCGCCATCGCGAGACAGTACGAGAGCGCCCCTAACCACACCGAAAACCATTCCCGCGTTTCCTTGAGGGCATGAACGAGTTGAGCTCGATTTTGATACGTTCCTAGATAACCCAAACTGTTGGGCAGGAATGGGAGCACGCATGGCAGCTCAAACTTGTTCTTCAAGGCCACGACAGCGCGATAGATTTCATTTTCAAGTTTGGTGAAAGAGTTGTCTGGGGAGATATAGTAGCCTGATTCTTCTATGGGGAAATGATAGGAAATGGGGGGCAGCTGAGCTAGATGATGGAACGGCGGCAGGTGATAGTTTCTGTACCAATGCTCGGTAGGTATGAAGGCGATCCAACAGAACGCTTTTTGCCATCGTCGAGGGCGGAGGAGGTCTCCATACCGCACCTCCGACCGCCTATCTCCACGGGGTTTAAAAGGGTTCATGGACATGCCGTCCACTGGTTCGTCGAGCAGTAACGAGACATTGACAGTGGCGTTTGGGGAATAGAATGGGACATCGTCTACGACCTGAAAACGGCCCTCGACATCGGACGGTTGGGGAGGCATCCGGGGAATCTCGAAAATCGAGTATTCACGAGGATTTAGACAACTGAGTTTCTTGATTCAACGTTTCGAAACTGCGAATACGTTGAGCTCAATACGGGCAGATGACTGTCGTCTCAGCACTTGCAAAAGTTTTGATCGAAGGCATCGCGTTGATGGGGTTTGTTTACCGGTATTACCAGGTGACCGTGAACGTTGTGGTGTGACAGCCCCAGCGAATGTGTTCTCTCCCTGTTCGTTCTTTTTGTGTTCTATGAGCTCTCGACCTGTCTTCGTTGTACGAAACAGGCTCGGAGTCTCTTGATTTCTCCCGTACAACCAGTCTTCGTAGTACGAAACTGGGGCGCGGCGATGAATCCATTTTCAATGGGAAAACAACGATGTCGATCACCTCCCTAATGGGCTGTCTTGTTAGGGCCCTGTCCCTGTTCAGCACCGGCGACATATCCTTCTCCTTTGTCCCGTCATGTCTGGCATTCTTTTTCGAGGTAAATCAGCCTAGCCTGTGTAATTTATCTTTCACGGTCACTCATAGTCAACTCCAGGTGTTCGGATTTGGCCCCCTCCCCCTTCCGTTGAAGCTTTCGGCTACTGCGATTGCGACGATCATATGACGAAGCACGCAACAAATCCTGCGTATCCCCCCGATGTTCGAGCGGTGATGCTGGAAGAGTACAAGCAATGGCAAACCACTGAAAGGCTTTATGTCGCAAATCAGAGAGCAACAATAAAGGAGCGCCACGTGGCGCGTTACCTTGCGGCAGACGACAGGGCACGGGCTGTAGTCGCTTTGGCTTTGTCACTCACGGAAGACGAGGTGGACGCATGGGGAGTCAAATCTACCGAAAGGCGAAGAAAACTGTATGAATCGCGCGTTGAAGCGAATGAAATGCGCAACCACGACGTCAGACCCCCCCGCTTCATCCGTATATGTTTGGAATAATTACATCCGTGGCTCATTGCTCCATTGTCCTAGACATGCCGCCGTTGTGTAATATCACGCGTCTCTGTCTCCGCTACCATCATGAATCCTTGCAACGCGACTTACCACCTCATGCGCTTAATACCCAACGTCGACGACGGAACAGACGATGGACGTCATCGAGCAGCTTCCAAAGACACTCAACGGACAGTCCGCAATCTTGCAAACGTGGCTTGGGACCTGGGGCTCGACATCGTCTTGCCTCGATTGATTTCTGCCTTAACGGTCCGTCTCAAGCCTTCTTACCTTCCGGAGCCCGCTCTAACTTTCGCCCAGCCGTTCAGTACCGTATACAGGACAGACGATGGCAGGGACGCTCGCTCGTACGCTGAGGGTGCCTCCGCGGTTTTCCTGTGGATGCCAGCGCCAAGAATTTTCAAGAGCCGACTCCTACCATCGGTTCAATACGTGGTCGCTTTTAGCGTCGTCTGTGAACGACCTTACCATACCGTCTGTTTGGCGTATGCTATTGCTCGCTTCCAAGACATGTATGTCAAAGTTGGCGGCGGAGACCCGTTTGTGATGCTCTCTCTTTGCTACGGCTTCAACAGCTACAGCGTCTATGGCGCATTCTTCTATGGGCATGGACTCAAATGCACGTACAACAAGGTCCTCCGACAATGCCAACGCGGGCATGCGAACACAGCCATGTACAAGAAGTGTCCTGTCACACTATGGCCTTCTTCTCTGGACATCGGTGTCGTCGATGGAAGCTATGACGCCCTCCTTTCCCGTGTTACGTAGGTATCGTCCTTGTTTCTGCGACACCAAAGACCGCTGACGTGCGTCTCCATTCCAGTTCTTTGTTGCCGGAGGGATCTTGGGTGCTTCCTTTGCACTAGGCGGTTCCTGTGTACGGCTGTATCTACTTCTGGTTATACCTGCACGTCACCCCCTGATTCTCTTGCCCCTGTAACATAAGAATGGTGTATGATCGGCGCCTCGTCACGATCTTAACATTGCAATTGGATGGACCATATCATTACAAGCCGGAGATCCGAACGATTAAATTTTAAAGGCTGACTTTCAGTACGACGTCGATCCGCCATCTCTCTGCCATGAACTTTGCCACCCGATTTACCCTCCACTTGCACTCGCACACGGAAATCGACAGAAGTAATATTTAACACTTGTTTGTGCCTTATCCACACCTCACTCCTGCCTTCCAGGTGTCGACATCGAGCGGCCCAGCTCGTCTTCCGTCGGCGGCACGCACGTTTCTTCACCTGAAACTGGGAGAGGAATCGTTCGTCTGGCCAACACCGTCTGGGAGACTGGTGTGGAACCTATCATTTCCCAGATGGCGCAGCTTATCACGGTTCGTGGATTGGTCCCTCGTCAGCGCACCGTTTTCCCGCCGTTGATGATCTTCAATCAGCCGTTGTCAAGCGTTTATTCCACCGTATGGACGGACGCAATGAAATCGCATGTCACCAAGAAGGCCAACTTTACCTTTATGATTACAAAGGTGAAAACGCTTCAGGAAGAGATCGAAGGTCTACAAGCTCCCGAAGACGCCAAGTTTGCCGTGGTTTTCTCGATCCACACGGAACCTCCCTTTGACTCCCTCGCTCTCGCGTACCTCCTCCTCGATTTCCCCCGGCGCTATTATCATGAAGGAAAACAGAGATTCTTCCTTGTCGATCTATGCTACGAGCTCGGAGTAGGAGGCGTCCACGGAGTCCTATTCTACGACGTCGGTCTGGACCTAGTTCATGATAACGTCATTGCCAAGAAGGTGAACGATCCTGAAGATCTATACCATTTGGATTGCGTCAACAGGCCACACATGGTCTTTTCGTGGAACCATGACCTCGTTAGCATCGGGGTTCCGGACGCCATAGACCGTCATTTCAGAGACTGCCTCGACATCGCAAAGTAAATACTTTGCCTTCTTTTTTTGCCTTATCCGATGACTGATCATTCTTTACGCCTTTTTTTCAGGGAGATGTTGGAGAAGATGGACTTTTGATTCCGAACTGATTCGCGCTGTATATGTACTTGTATCATTGGAGTCGAATGTTGTTCTGGTTCCTTTCGGCTAACGGCCTACCTCGTCGGAGGTTTTGGCTGAGACAGGTTTCTCTCATTAACGCTGAATGTTATACACTCTGGATTGTTATCTAATGGTCATTCATCGCTTTATATGCCTAATTCAGCTGGACAATGTCTCACCTATCGCAGGAAATACAACAGCGTTGCTAAATATACAAGGGTCCATGGGTGCTCCTCTCCACGCAATCCTTACTCTCACTATGACTTCTATTGTCGACGCACTCCCTCAAGAAGCGCTCGATGAGATTGTCGATATCGTTGCACTATTGCCCTTCTACTCTCGTCGTTCCCTGTCAAGTCTACTTGCCACCTCGCGTTGGTTTCAGCACCGCTCCCGGACCCATTTGTACCGCAAAATAAAGATCACCGACCAGGGTCCCGATGTCAAGGCACGACTTCAAAGAACGGTGGCCATGCTGCAGCGCAATATGGATCTCGCGTGTTATGTCAAGGAAATCACGGTTCAATATCCCCTGCACGACCTCGCCCTTGAAAAGGACAATCTATCACGACAATTTGCCGACGGCCAGCTTTTGCTAGCCAAGTTAGTTGGAATGCTGGGAAGGTTGCTGATCGTCGACGTTGCGCATCACCCGGTGGATGTGCGAACATCGGCGGAACGTGTTGTGTGGAACGAGATGCAGCCGAACGTGGTCGCAGGACTTACAAGCTTAGTGGTGGAGCGGTCGGCCGATACTTTGGAGGCGTTCAGGATGACAGGCGTACAGAAGATACCATTCTCGATGCTTTTACCACTACGCTCCCTCCAGAATTTGGATTTACATCGATCGGCCATAACTGATGATGACGGAGAGAAGGGCTCGTGTATTATTCCCTGGAGGTTGAAATATCTTTCAACCTGTTGCGACTTACCATGTTTCACTCGCCGTTCAACACTCGACCCCCCAGTTTGCACGCAGTTGACGCATCTTCGACTCGTCTTCAACCGCACCCCATCGTATATTAGCGGTTGGAACGCCATATACGCTGCCTCCGAGACTCTGGTCGCCCTGGTCATCGTATATCATCTCGACCACTGTCGACCGTCCGGTGTGTTTCTCGCCCTTGCTTGCCGATGCTGGCTCTACGATTGACACTAACAATTTCCTATAGCAAACGCTTGTGATCTCGATGCTTTGCCAACCAAGACTTTCCCCAATATTCAACTGCTGAAAGTCGCAGTCTATCCCCTGTGTCCCGAATCAACGTCAGCAGTTGACATGATTGCTGCATCACCCATGTTCCTTTGCAAATGTCTCCGTCAATGCAAGTTCCCTCGCCTTCAACTTCTCAACATCTGCACCGAAATTTGGTTGCAGCTTACGGAATGCGCTACCTTTGCTTCGGAAGGTATCATCGCGAAAGAACGTTGGTGGGCTATCCTAGCGAACCTTCTCGCGACCAACGAGTGTCTTCCCAGCCTTTCCGCGGTCGGTTTATCGCTGAACACGGAAATCCTTGACGATTTCGCCGTCGTGCAAGACGACGAGCTTGATGCGGTTCATCGGGGAATGGCGAACATCGTTGCGCAAGAAATTGACGGGCTGTTCAGCGATGCGTATACAACACGTGGAGTTACGGTTGGAACGACGGGCGTCTTGATGATGATGCCTCAATACGATGGTATCATGAAGGACTTTGGCTTTGGTAGTGGCATTAGCTTCCATTGACATTACATATTACACCCAAATCAAGTGAATCGCATTGTTACAACGATGAACACCATTAATGTACAACAAAGACATCCGGCATACCCAAATTAATGCGACGAGTGAGTTCTTGCCTCCAACTTTGATTGAATGGCAGAGAAACGTATGGAATATCGTCGTACAATGGAAACGGCAGTACGTACTCCCGATTGGCAACTCCTTGCGGCATCTCAACCGTAAGCGCTACGATCGCGAATCCAATTACTTGCTGATCGGCCTCGCGCAATATTTGACCTTGCGACACGAAAGCTGCGTGAAGATGGAAAGACGGGTCCTCGAGATCGATTGGGACTACGGTAGCCGAGATCAGGTTGAACGCTCTTTTGGCATCTACATCCTGAGAACCCCATCCAAATCTACGGCGAAGCCTCAGTTTCAAGAAATGGGTGCTGCAGCGATCACTGTGGGTTTCAAGCTTCAGGCCGTGATAGACGGAGAGAACGAGCAGCATGCGATATTCCTAACCAGGTAAGCACCTCACGCTCGTTAATTTGGCACATAGAGGTGACCCACCTTCAACCAGTCTCCAAAACGACGGTCCATTTCGATTGCCCTGCAAATGGCTTTATGCGTTATCCACCCCACCCTCTGACATTCGACGCCCTGGTCAACATTATGAGCAAGCACGAATCTTGCGGAAGACACGGAACCTTACACAATAGTGAGTGCTTTGGCACCCAGTGCAATTCAGCAGGCGTCGTTCCGTGGGGTCACGACCGCAACTATTGCATCGAAGCGCTGTCGACATACTGGACGTGACGATGGTTACACCCCGTTGTCCAGCGTCATTGATCTCGCCACAGTTGAAAATGAAACACAATGGCGGATCAATAGTTATTCTTACTCCAAAAGAACCGAACATGCAGACGGCGCATACAGCATGGATGATCGTACGATTCACGATTATTATTTCGCAATGAAGGGCGGAAATACATGGGGACAATGGTCTTGAGTTTTACATGGTGAAAGAAAAGGAAGTGATCGATGACATCAGGCGGTCATGGTGGCCAGGTCCCTAAAATGGACGGTGTCAGCTGCGTAGGCGAAACGGATGAAAATGGAATGTGCCTGATTTTTGAAAGGGTTTCTTCGATGTGAGCGTGGATGTCTTTGTCGTGCGCGAGGCGATCGTATGACATGTTCCAGGACTCCACCGCATACTTCTTGCTGCGGCGTTCCTTGTATACGCCGAAAAATTCATCCTTGCCTGCACGTGCGGAGCGTTGGACGGAGTTATGAATAACGGCGATATTGGCGTCATAGAATAAAGCGCCGTAGACCCCTCTCGGCGTGAGCTTGTAGCACAGGTTGACCATCTGAAAGTCATCCTTGCCGCGGAAGGTGTACTTCTCAGAGAATCGGAGGAGGAGGTACGCCAGACCGAGAGCTTGGAAAGGATAAGCAATGTCGATCGTAAAAGCGATGGCATATTTTGCGTTGGGGATGGGAAAAGATACCAATTCACTGGCCTTCATCCACACCATGTAATATTGAGTACCCATGCCAGTGAGAACACGAGTGGCCTCGGGCGTTTTGATGGTCTCGTAGATAACTGTCAGCGGCTGGTGTGCACTCAGCATTCTGAAGGAGATTGAATCTGGGAAAGGACATACAGTGATTAACCGGGAGAGAGCTGTTATGAGGTTCTCTAGGCCCACATCGCGTACAGTGTTCACGATTCTAACAATGGCCTCAGACTTCGCAACGCTGGAGACATAATCCACCCCTACATCCCTGGGGGCCGGGGGATCGGTCTCTGTCGATAAACGGCATTCGACGAGTTAATGGCGGAAACGAGGTAGACGTAGAAGTCGAACGAACCTCGTTTAACATAGAGAGGAAGAAGATGATCTTCGAAGTTATTCATGCTGTTCCCACAGTAACTTCGAAGGTTGAATTCTGCCCCAGTTTATATATGAATACCGGTGACGCCGGCGTGGTCCACCACCCATATGTGACGTGCCAATGCAGCACGAATTGATCGACAATTTTTGTTCACGAGTGCATGCTTTGACCTGCGATCATCCGTGGATGGAAATTTGGGGCAAAACGCGTCATATAAAAGTAAGACCGCTCTGCTGGACGCCATTTCATGCCAGCACTGGGCTGCAATCGTGTTATGGGTGAGAGTTTCATCTACACTCAAGACACCATCATTGCCAACTAACTTATGTCTATCGAAAGAACAAAGCCTTGTATTCGTGAATACCCATGCAAACAAAATCATCGACCTCGTCGTCCTCCCGGACGAAACATTCACCTGTTCGTCAGACGAAAACGGTGTGCAGCTTACGATAAACGATCGAAGCGGGAACCTCATTTTCGCTACCACTATCACCTTCCTCAACGTCCGGCGGGAGTTGTGCAAACTCATTCTAGCCCAGCAAATCTCACGCGACCGTGTAGCCAACGAACGCCTGGTTATGCGCTTTATACGCAACTATGTATCGAAACGGGAGTTGAAGCCTTCAATGTCTCTGGGGGACTATGTCGCAAACTTTCAGGTTGCGAGTCAATAGTGGGGGACCGAGAGTAAGGAGGGAGGGCCAAACAACGAGGAGGAAAAGGTCCATTATTGACAAGTCAACGTAAATACATTGTGGCGCCTTTAATTGTGTTAGTCGTATACTTTTCCTGTGATATGATCTTTAACGTCTGTTTTTCCGGCAACTTCTGTGATCTTTGACGTTGTTTTGTTCCCTCCATACTTAGTGACGAACGTCAGTGGTTGATAATGTCTCGCTGGTCAACCTTGGCCTGCAACCGTCACCCAAGGCTCAAATGCAACACGACAACGGAAATGAGGCATCTCAACACGAGGCACACCCCAATTGCCCAGATTCTTTGGCCTGCCTCCAGGATACGAACGAGAAGCCGCAACACACGCTTGTGATCCTCATGCGATGCTCAATCTTGGGCAGTCAGCGAAAACGCCTGACCACTCGTGAGATATTTCAAGCAATAGAGGAGAAATTCCCTTATTACAGGACCGCGAAACCTAGCTGGAAGGTGTGTTGTATTGACTTGCTATATACCAAGCCATTGTCCACTGAAGCCGTTCATAGCAGTCGGTTAGGCACCTTCTTTCTTTTAATGCTCTTTTCGAGCGGAATGATCGACCAAAGGCGGAGCCTGGGTTTGGTTCCTATTGGACCGTCAATCTTTCCCTTCGAGCCGAGAACAGGCGAGGAAGGATGAACCAAGAGCAAGGTCCATTGGAGCCACACAAACACATCACCCCGATTATCCCCCCTCCCCATCACAGTGGTGAAGATGAAGGCGTCGGTCAGGATATGACTGGCAGGCAGGCGGATGTTGTGGGGCGCAATACAGAAACGATCGCCAGTGCAATACAACAGCAATCTGGTCAAGGTGAAGGTGGATCGAGTCGGAATACGTTTCAGGGTGATATTGGAACGGCGTTTGATAGATTGCAGGAGGATGTCATATTCTTGAAGCGCCAATGCGCTGCTACTGTAACCGAGTCTATCTCTCTTCGCGAGCAGCTGGACCAGGCGCGGGCGGAAAATCAGCGTCAGAGGGCGGTCATACGAAATCTCGAAGACGCTTTGGAGAAAGAACGATCAATTTGACAATTGGCGACCTTCGTATCACAAGATGGGGGAGAGTCTCATCTCCAATGTGTACTTTTTCGTGTTGAATACAACGCGATCGTTCCGTGTCGAGACAGAGGCTCTGGGTTTGTTGACGTTTGTTTGTACATAGTAAATGGTGAGTTATAATCTGCAGGTTGAATTCACTCTGACAGCATCCTCTCCTGGCCCAAGTTTCGAATCTGTCTACCTTTTTCAACTTTGGCTGCGACATGTCCCCAGGAGGCACGCAATACACGCAGGGTGCAGCCGACAGGGTTGGACTCTGTCCCGCGCCTCGCCCTCCAGCACAACGTCGTTTGCGAACGGAAGGACCGGGAAGGTTCATTTACACGACGTCTTTCCTGGTACTCGAGTACGCCTCACGGCCTGAAGACGAAGTACGCTTGAGACGGGAATTGGAACGTCTGTGTGCTGCGTATCCGTACCATACCCTGCGTCAGCGTGCTGCAGAGGAGGAAGTTGAGGTTGATGAGCAGTACAGCATTGGTAGCGACCTGGTGAACAGGTTTTTGGGGCGTCGTAATCATGGTCTGGGCTGCAGACGTCGTCCTGCTGGTTTGAAATTGGTATGGTCGGTCTGTTAGAACATTGAAGACGTGGACTGACATTTTTCTTCTCGCTACTTTTCGGTGTGATTGTTCCAGCTCCTCCGCAAGTTCGTTCGACAGCTCAAATCCTTCGAACATTTGGTTGTCAATGTCGTTTGCCGCAAAGCAGGGGCCTGACTCAATTATGAAATCATGTAGACTTTCCATTCCAAAACCTTCTTGCCGCCATCGATGGGATTTCGAGTGGTCCATATAGATAGGACTTATGCACAACTCCTTCGTGTTATATTGTTTTGCAATGCTGTATATGTATGTAGATGCCTTGAATCACTTTAGATCTTCTACGGATATGATTTGGGATTCATCAAGGTATTACTGAGTTTTATTGTTATTGTACATGGTGGGTGATCAACGAAACTCGTTCAAATAATAGAGTAGTGCCCGCAAGTAGCGGGGCGTTGCGGCGGAGCCAGCTTCCAGGGTTATGATAAAATGTATCTCGGGAGGTAGGTACTGGGTATGTATGTATGTATAAACACGCAAAAAGAGTAGCAAAATGTACATTAGATAGAGAGTGAAGGTCCAAGGTATCCATAACAATGACATCAGCAACTATCAATAAAGGGTCCGTGAAGAAATCGTCAAATGTTCGTGGTCAATATAAAGGTATCTGTCTGTGAGATGAAGTGTCATGGCAATAAATGAGCAAGATATACAGGATCCACTTGCTCGCTACCGCTGGGAGACGGACCAGGGTTAGATGAAAGAAGCAACGAAATTTTCACCAGGAAGCGCCCTCAAGCACATACGCCTGGATTGGCGGCATCCTCAGCGTTCCAGGCATCGGGGTAAGTGCAACCAGCGACAGGTGTCGGGGCCAGTGCAGTGTCGTCGGGATTGAACCATCCGTTTCCAGAGCTGATCGATTGCCCGCTGGAACCTGTAAAGGTGGGCGCTGCGAGAGTCGCGATCGTTCCGGTAGCTGTGTAGGCGGGCAATTCGATAGCAGCTGCACCAACACCGTTGATGGTGGTGGGAGGCCATGGGTAGCCACCAGCACCCGTAGCCAGGCCGGCGCCGCGCCACCAGTCATGTATGGCTGGAAGGTGCCATCCCAGGKTGCACTGGGGCCGCCAACCGAAGCACARGTACCAGCAACAGTGCGAGGATCCGTTGGCATCCATCCATTCCTGAGACCGAGCTGATATGACCAGAGAGGGGCCTCGACGATACCACGCTCAGATGCACCGATCTAAAGCTACATGTCAGAATGTGACGCACACATGCAACAAAGAACTCTTACCTTCCAGGTCCAGAAGAAGTAGTCTTGGAGGGCATCCATCTGAGCCGAGGTGAAGGACAGCAATCCAGCCTTCACACCGTCGCTCCAGTTGGTGGAATCATTCCATTCGTCACAGCCGGGGCCGTAAGTAGCAGCGCCATCAATACCTCGGAGGTAGAGACCGCAATCATTCCAAGCATTGCTCCATTCTCCAGCGACGGATACACCGAGAGCGACACGGCTGAGGGAGAAATGAGATGATGGAACGTGCAGGGATAGGAACAGTAGAAGCGTACCTGTCGTTCATCATGGTACCGAACCGGGTGCATGCACGCAAAGCCCATCCATTGCCAGCATCAGGGCCGACGCCAGAATCGATCGTAGCGGGAGTGGCATCACCGTTAAACGCGAAGTACGGGTGGACATCTCCGCCAATGCGATCAGCGCCTGCCGTGAAGCCTGCCAGACCCGCCAAGCCTTGGAAACTGTCGTGGACAACCATGTAGGGACCATTTCCTTCCCCGAAGCCGGAGATTTCGCGCATCATTCTGTGTGCCTCGAGATAGCTAAAAATATGTCAGGGACAGTTCTACCAAGCATAAGGACGCAACTCACAAACTGCGGAGGGTGTCCTGGCCGATGGTAGTGACGAGGGGCTCGTTCAAGATGCTGAACATAGGGACGACGTTCTTCCACTCTGGTTGAGAAATGAACTCGGTGAAGATGCGAATGTAGTTCAAGGTTCGCTGAGCGTTGGCGTAGCCCATAACACCATTGAGGAAGTTGTGTTCGCCGACCTTGCCACCGTGATTGTACGCTGTAAGACGAATCGTTAGACTCGGAGTCGAAAGCAAAAACTGTCGAGCATCTCACCATTAGCAGATCCCGGCACAGCGTGGAGGTCAAGGTTGACTCGGATACCGTACTTCCTGCACCATTGCAACACGCGGACGATATATCTGATAACGGTACGTCAGAATATGTGAAAGAGAGGAATATCGCTAGGAAATGAAACGCACCTCCATGAAGTCTTCTCGAGGAAAGGTTCACCTGGCCAGGTTTCGATCGCCCAGAAGGGCACGGGCAAACGAACCCAATTCAAGCCTGCGCCCGCAATCTCCGCAATATCTTGTTCCGTCTGAGACAGGGGTTAGCTGGGGAGCCAAGGACGTGGTTAATTGGGTGAACGCACAATAAATGTCCGGTAGTGCTCCTCGAGCTGGTCAAGGCCACCACTGGCAGTGTCAGCGGCCATGGCGATGCTGAGACTCCATTCATCAAGCGTTCCAGGATATTTCTGGAAGGGTGCGGGGGAAATGAATGGCTCGAGAACAAAGTGACCACCGAGGTTAACACTGCATTGAACAAATTCAGTTGATGTGACCCGTGCGCCCAGGATGTTACGTACCCATAGATCCGGGTCGTTGCGTAGTTGAAGCTTTCATTGAGAGGAGGTGTCCAATCGTTGGGCCGTGCACCGTCGTTGTAAGGGTTGTCAGGATCAGCGACCCCTGAGAAAGAAGCATCAGTTAATGAACGGAATCATGGATCAGCCGAGTCAAAGCATGACAAATGACAAAGAACAGAGAAGGCTCGTCGCGCCATCAAAATCGATAGCGCTAGCCTTGTGGCCTCCGCATGGCCTATACCATCACACGCAGAGAATGAAGAGTTACGCACAGTATCCGCCAAAGCTGTTCGCATAAGTGAACGTGGTACCATCCTCGAGCGTCACCGTGGATCCATCGCCGCCCGTCGTTCCTGAAGTGGGGGATGCCGTTGGGGTGGGGGCCGAGCTCGTATGGTGGCCAGTGGAAGATCCACTGTCACTGGACGATGTGCTTGATTGCGCATTGTTTTGGTTGGGCTTGATGACCTTGAAGTACACAGGCAACATAACCGCCAGAACGACCACGATAAGGGCGACGAGCCCGACCAAGGCGAACAACAGAACCCGTTTTTTGCCTGACTTTGTGGAAGCTGGCTTGACCGGCTCTCCTTCTTCGCTCCCATGGGAGCCCGCGACTTCCTTCTGAGCGAAGGCGGCTGTGGAACCACCCAATGCCGACTCTGCGGGCGCCTGACCAGTTATCGAGGACGGCGTCCGTGACTCCAGGTACTGTGGTTGGGGCTCCTGGAGAGAGGCTCCATCGTTGACCGGTAATGGAGTGGCCGTTGCAAGGGCAAACGAAGAGGAAGAGAGTGGGCGGTCGGCCATAGTTCCTTCCAAGCCCAGTGAGGGAGCTGTGACTGAGTGGTAAGAAAGAAGGGAACGTGGCTCGTCGTGTGCTTCGAATCCAACTTATTCAATTTTCAAAACAAGCCCCCTGCCAAACACGAGGGGTCCTTGTCACTCACCCTGCATTCCGGCTGTTGCGGCCTGCCGAAAATAGACAAGCCTGGAGTTGACAAGGATCACGGGCGCTAAAACCGCACAGGCCCATCGATTACCCAGTGCGGCGAAACACGACATTTGCCAACGGCCCTCTTGACCTCCTCTGCAGTATCTGCGCCAACATGGTCTTGAAAACTCGAGTCATCGATGCTTGTATCAGCATTGTTCGACAAAAATGTTTACGTACAGCTAACATAACCTTATCGTGACTGTGTGTAAATGAGCCAATTGAATTCACGTACTGCCTTACCCTTGGCTTCCCCAGATTGTCACAAAAACGGACCGTGGGAACGGGGACCCCGAAAGCTCCGTCAACGACTGCACATCGCGGGCGGGGCATGCCGCCTGTTGAAAGGGTCTCGGGTTTCAGACAGACAAAATCCTAGCCAACATGTGTGCTCCTGCAGGCATCGATGTCAACATTGAATGCACCTCACGACTTGGCACAAGGGCTCGGCACCGGGAAGAACAAGTATATGGGGCGCCGGCGTGGACATCATACATGCTTCGATAGTTCTTCATAAACAACATATCACGGCAGCCAAGGACAGCCCCAATGTCTTCCAATGACCTTGAGGCGTTGGCAAGCGACCCGAGCGGAGTCCGGGCACCGTCTAGCGATTAATGTTTGAATTGGCCTGGCGGCGGGCGCTGGTCAATTCGGATCGCTCGCGCCCCGCCAATTCCCGAAATTCGCCCGTGATCGACCCAGAACTAGTGTGTGAATCGACAGTGGTCGCATTTCGAGGATTTCTGCAAGGTTGCACCGAAATGAGTACATCATCATTATCGTTCCCTTCCAAGTGCAACCACAATGTAATTTCCTTGGAGCCCTCATTCTTCCATTTTTGAGTACACTGCGTCAATTCTTGTTAAAACATGCTTCATTGGGCGCGTCGAGAGTTTATATTTAGCACAAGGCCAGCCGGTGCCTCGCTTCGCTACGGCGTCAGGTACATACAAGGATGAGTACTACGTTTTGATTCGATATTTCTCTTGGCTCTGGAAAATGTTATCACGCCCCAAATATGACGGTCTTTATTGAATTCGAGGTATACTATACAGAACTATGAGTTCGCTCGAGGGCGACGGCTAGATGCGACATGCGACTATGCTAGCAACTCTGATCAGGCCAAGACTACCTACCTCTGACACCCTAACTACTTATACAAACGAGGCCATTGACATGCTCAGGCTCACCCCTCTCAGTTGGAACTCATCCCACGATCGTATCCAAAAAAATTGATGTTTAGCAGAGCCTATCGCGTGCATACAAAAGTGATTAAACAGATCTCGAGCTCACTGTTCGAAGTCCCTACTTTTGAGATAGACGATGAGATATTAGTAGGGGACTTGAAGGGGAATCGTACAGGAGGCACAGCAGGAACAAAAAACAATTGTACATTGGTCTCCAGGTGGTCTCAGTGTATCAAACGTGTGCTATGGCGCTGTCTGGCTGTGGCGACACTGTCTTTCGGACATCACAGGGGGTTTATTGCTGTATTCAAAATTGTTGGCGCGGCCGCGAAACGCGCGCGATTTCGGTCGTCGATTGGGGCACTCCATAACTCAACAACACGTGCACGAATCGCCACGATTTTCGATGTGTTTGGAAGCGTGGATGGGGTATAATGTATTGGTGTAAATTTTCTCTCATTAAATTATGCTTCCTGCTCAGGCTGGATGATCCTCATGAAGGAGTTTGACATGTCAAATGCAATTGTGCATGCCCAGCAAGGTTCTGTCCACCCAGAATGAAATTAGAGGGTCAGCTTACTAGTACAGCAAAGTTTTAAATTGATTTTAAAGAGGTTATTTGCCCTGATTGAATTGGGACAGAGCTGTATCTGACCCCTCACTGTTATTGATGGCGACGCTCCCCCTTGTTCTTGCACCATCAACACTGACATTTAGTGAATGTGTGAATATCTTCATGAATAAGGACATCTGACATCCGCACAATAATTTCACGATCTCATCTAGAATAATGATACCTTTCGGCCTGGTGGGACTGCTCAGCGGGGTTTAGTGATGGGAAGCACAATGTGCAGGCAACCACCTGGTTTCAATTTAAATATTGTTACTTTTCTACACTAATACATTCTACTCCATTCACAAATTTCTAAAATTATGGTGACTCGAGGACCTGTTGTTGAGCTATGGAGTGCCCCAATCGACGAACCGAAATTGCGCGCGGATTTTGTGTTTGTTCGCGGCGGCCGCGCCAACAATTTTGAAAACGCTGGCCGAAGCAGAAAGTTCGACCGACTGGGAGGCTGTTCGCGGTTTCATGGTTTGCGCATTTGGTGAGCAATGCATTGTTGGTCGACCACGCTAAAGAGGTAACCACCATGTCGCTGGTCGCCGCTTTGACCTAAAGACGCCTGGAGAAGCTCATGTACAGGCACAAGTAGAGAATCAACGAGCTCTGGAAGGTGTACAATCGCGCGAGCCCAATATCTGGCTTCATCAAGCAGGTAAGGTCAAAGAATTTGATTATATCTTCGAATTGAACCTGTTGAGAAGCCTTCGGTGGGAGGAGGGCACGGATACGGCGTCTACAAAACGAAGCGAGGTCATCTGAGAGCGGGGCGAGTGAGAGATGGACTCAGGACTGTTCTCATTACCAATGAGGGATGAAATAGCTGTTTTTTAATGTACAGCGGAGACAAGATACATCTGGGATAGCATAGACAAAGATAATTAATCGAGTTGCCAGGCGCTAGGACATTGTGCATTAACCTTGGACCACGAACCGCGAACTGCAAACCACCTCCCAGTCGATCAGGTGTCCTCCGAGTCGGCTGAAGGCAATTCCGCTCTCTTATACGCAATCTATTGACATAGATTGAACTGCCCGAATCTTAGTCAGTGTGCAGCTTTCAAGTTGGCTCTTTTAGTACTAATGCTTTGCAATGGAGGACGAGAGTTTGGACAGTTTGGTCTGCATGACGACGTATAGTAGGCCGTTTCTATATCGTATAGTATACTACTGGGGTCAAAGCGGGAACAATTACCAATGTCACAGAATGCAGAACGGGGAGCTTGGAAAGAACCGGTCCTTGAAGGGGCAGCTGCCAAGACGTGATCAGGAGTAGACTGATCAAGAACCTATCTTTCAAGATGTGTTAGAGGATTTCTATATCATGCAGTATACTACTGGGGTCAAAGCGGGAGTAATTTCCGATGTCACAGAACGCAGAACGGGCGACTTGCGAAGAACTGGTCCAAGGGGTAGCCGCCAAACAGAAGTGTGTCTAAGTTTCCAAGGTCGGTCTGCCATCGCTGACTAAATCGAGAAATCCCGAAAGAGACCTACCGTGCGTTGTCTTGGTAACTATGAAGGGCTAGCAGCGACTGTCCAAGTCAAGCGTAAGCCCGCTAGGATGTCCACCTACTGGATGTTTCACAGCCTGAGGGTTAATTGGAGATATCCAGATGAAAGGAAAGGACCGTGGACGAAAGCGTCTGGTTGATCTGATCATGGGACACTAGGGCAATCAAGTAAACTGATCGACGACCTATCGATTATCCTTCAAGAGACTACAGGAGATTGAGCGCGCGATCTGACTTAAGGTGGCATTGAAACTGGCCACTGAATTCTAACTCGTGCTCATGGCAAAGAACGCTATTGCTTGTACTCATAGTTGATTATGAATTGTCTTTGATTGAGACGTCTTCGTCGCCTGTCTACCTATTAACATCGTACAGCTAAGATACAGTGTTGACCGACACAGCAATCGTATCGACTTAGTACACAGAGGAAATATGAGACCTTCATTGCGCGGCTTGAGCAACACAGGCGGAGGAAATCGTGGCAGCTTGAGTACTGTCCCAGGCGTCGGGATAAACACAACCGGAGATAGGCCCAGGCGCAAACTCCGTGTCTTGAGCGTTAAACCAACCGTTCCCGAAATCCAGGTTCTTGCCGTCCGTCCCAGTAGCAATCGGTGGGGCAAGCGTAGCGGCAGTCGCCGTCGCCGTGTACTGAGGGAGTTCGTTGGCTGGACCCCCGTTCAAAATGGTTGCAGGTGGCCAGACGAGTTGGTCGACGTCCTGAGGAATTCCTGTGCCATTGCCTCCCGTCATCCAGGAAGGATACGGTGTCGGCGCTGGTGTCAAGGGTATGTTCAATGCCGCGCAAGTTCCTGCCGCGGTTCGTGGATCTGTAGGCATCCACCCGCCTTCCAGACCGAGCTGGTAGGACCAGAGGGGAGATTCGACGATCCCTCTGGTCGAATTCCCAATCTGGTCGGGAGAAAGGAAAGAATTAATATTGGCATTCCAGTCAGGGACAAAGTCTGGAACGTACCTTCCATGTCCAAAAGAACCAGGAGTCAAGAGCTTCCATACTGGCAGTGGCGAAATGCAACAACCCAGCCTTGGTAGCTGCATCCCAGTTGGCCGAATTCTCCCAGTCCTCGCAGTTACCACCGTACGTCGGGGCGAAACCAACACCGTTCAGGAACAGCCCGCAATCATTCCAACCATTACTCCATTCCCCAGCGACACTGATCCCATAGTTTGCACGGCTTAAACGAAAACGCAACCTCAAGGTGAGAAAGGAGGGGAATTAGACTAGCCATACCACCCACCTTGAACCCAGAAGGTTGTCCCAGCGTTGACACGCTCGGCCAGGCCACACACCGCCCGCTGTGGGACCAGTTCCAGTGGCGATTGGATCGCTTGCTGTGCCTCCCGAGAATGCAAAATAGGGGTGCATATCCAGTACGACACGATCGGCGCCACGCATGAACCCAGCCCATGGATCCGGACCAGAGAAACCTTCGTGAAAGCCGATGTAAGGTCCCTTCCCAGCCCCGTATCCAGTGATACTTCGCACTATCCGATACACTTCGACATAGCTGAAATGAAAAGCGATAGAACCGCGTCAGTTTAACGATACGCTAGAAGGAGAGGTGGCGCTGCGTACAAGCTTTGAAGCTGATTGATCCCAATCATTGGCATTAGCGGTTCGTTCAAGATCCCGAACATAGGAACGACGTTCCTCCATTCAGGCTGCGAGATGAACTCCGTTATGATTCGAATATAGTTCAACGCTCGTTGAGCGTTCGCCAGACCCATTGTACCGTGAAGGAAGTTAACTTGGCCGTATCGACCCGAGTGGTTGTAACCTTCATTAAAGAAAATGAGATCTTAGCTCGAGAGTTACGCAAGTAAGGGATGAAACAGAACGACGAACCGTTCTGGGAACCAGGGATCGTATGCAGGTCGAGATTGACCCTTAGGCCATATTTACGACACCATCCAATGAGACGAATAATGTATCTAGACAGAGATCGACATGAGTATAAGCTTAAGGGGAATGATGTGAATCTCGAGGAATGCTCACTTCCAACTGGTCTTCGCCAGGAAAGGCTCACCGGGCCAGGTCTCGATCGCCCAAAAAGGAATAGGCAGCCTAACCCAATTCAACCCTGCTCCTGCGATTTCGGCTATATCCTTCTCGGTCTGGCGAAGGAAAAAGAATACTAAGAGATCGAACTCTAACGTATACCATCGTCAAATGAACTCACAATGAAGGTGTCGTAGTGGTGCTCGAGCTGGCTCAGACCCCCGTTCGCCGTATCCTCCGCCATCATCGTGGTCAAACTCCACTCGTCCACAGCGCCTGGATATTTCTGGAATAACCCTGGCGAAATGAAGGGTTCAAGCACGAACAATCCGCCTAGGTTGACGCTGAAAAAAAATTGCACGCATCGGTGATCGTGCCTCCTCAAGGGACCAGCGCTCGACTCACCCGTAAATCTTGTCGGTATTGAAATCCCAGGTTTGGTTCAACGGGGGAGTCCAGCTGTTCGGCCGAGCGCTATCACTGGTTGGGTTGTTAGGATCGGAGGACCCTATACAAAAAGAGGAAACAAAAYATGACTGTCAGCCACTGATAATGAAATTTTAAACGACAACGCGCGAAAAACTCACAGAAACCGCCGAATTTGTTAGAATAGGTGAACGTAGACCCATCCACCATCGTAACGAGCGAACCATCACCCCCAGTGATRGGCCTCACCGGGTGCGAGGAGTCCGTTGGCAGAGGAGATCCACCATTGGACTGTTTCGTGGATCCAGCGGGGCTGGCGTTGAGCTGTTTTGCCTTCATCGAGGCCAAACCAACGGGAATCCCGACGCCGAGCGCGAGCAATATAGGGCCCGTAATAAGAAAAGCTAAGATAAGCCGACGGCGTCTCCAAGGAGGCGGCCTCTGCTCGATCCTAGGCGAAGGTAGGTCGGCTGGGAGCGTGGAGAGGGTACTAGCGGTGGCGTCGTCCCTCTCGTGTTCGTCTTTCGCGAGATGGCTCCCTGCACAGGGAAAATCGTCAGCGGGGACTCGGGGAGGTAGAAAGATCAAACGGCGACGAACTGGAGCTAATTGGAGTCGAATACTTCTCCTTGTCTTCATACGACAAGCGAGTAGAAGTCGACCCCAACGGACTATCAGCAGATGAAGACGTCGGCGCGAAGCCAGGAGGAAACATAGTAGCAATTGTTCAGCGGGGTTCAGCAACCTCGAGATAAAGGAAGAAGATAATTCCACATCGTATTGAGCAGGGGAATCTTCTAAATATGCAATTCTCTCTACAGGTCAGCCTCGCCGGAGGACCATTGGAGTCAGCCACTATCCCCGACGCCGGAGGGTGGCTGGTGGCTGAGCGCTGGGATGGTCAAAGTGTCTGTTATGAGCGATCGGAAGGTCGTGAGTTCGAGCCTCGCCGAGGCAGAACTTTTTTTCTTCTTGGTGGGGTGCGACAGTGGAGACAACAGGGTGGCTTGGAGCGACTTGGAGTGCACACCCAGAACTGAGGCCGCTTGATTTGCGGCCTGGCATCGCCATCCGTCGCGGCGGGATCGGGCGGGGAACAACCTTTGGCGCGCATGCACCATGGTGTCGGGATACGGAGGGTTATTCGGTTGCGACGAAAAGTTCTGCCGGCAGTCAATCATCTGCCAATACCCCCCAATAATCACGACGTAAAGTCTCACGTACCTATTTGCTTGACCATCACGTCCTTCAATCTGTGACTCCAACTTGAATACCCAGAGATTGAAGATCTTGGAGAAACCGACCTGGAGAACGGTGAGGATAAGGGTCCCTCCACAGCAGCACCAACATCATCGTCACTCACACACGAACCGACAAACCTGAAAGAGTTTTAATTAAAATTCTCGTGGGCAATAGTAGACCTTCCGTTATGTGACATGAGTTGTTTGCCGCGAACACGAAGAGCTGCTGAACCATATGTGGCCGTGGAATTGAGGCCACCACGCAACCATTGAATGGAGAGAAGGAGAACCTTGTGTTGCTGTCGAAGTGGGGCTGAAGCTCCACCGGACAGAATATACCTCTTCGTCTCTCAGCCTGAAACGCTGCGTTGTCCAATAGTTACCAAGAAGAGCAAAATTGCATGCCATAACCCCAGAGTCGGGTTTGTGGCGCATACCGACATCGGTAACCCTTGAAGATGCGCTTTTAAGCCAGTGGTTAAGCGNCCCCGGCGACCGCCGCCGATGATAGGAAACGGTGGGGTGAGCGTTGAACCCTTATCACGGAAGGCACGACCGACTTCCACCGAATCGCGGAAAACACGGTCAGCTGAAGCGGGTCTATACAGTATTGGACAAATTTTTGATCTCTTGGGAAATGCCTGTAGAAGTAGAAGAACATTGGCGGTGAGATCCAGTTCAAAGATTCGAATACATGTATAAACATACCGAGCCGAACCTCCAGGCAAAGGGATCAGCAAAAAAGGACACGAACAAAAGTCCCAAAGATGTTCGCAAGTTCACAGGAAATTTTGAAAGAAAAGTCGTATATTCTCAGCAAATGTGGGTCAGGCAGTAGCGACGACAAGTGTCCAAAAAGAGGGCAAGGGAACAATCCGCAGAAGAAGAAAGAATGAAACAAAATACGTACAGAAATTAAGGTCGAAATAGCTGCATTAGGGAAACGTCAATATCGCTGTGAMAAACCACCAAGAAGCGACGCACTTCACAAAAACTAAGCTAATACTCAACGGCCTCTTCATCGTCTGCCTGCATGGGAGCGGGCTCATCCTTTTTCTCCGACTCAGGACGCGTCGAACCTGCTGGAGGGGACGCGCGGGCACCGTCATCGACATCCATTGCCGCGTCTCGCAATTTGTCTGACGATGAGGAAGGTCCAGCGCCTTTTGTGAGGCTTGGGGATGCTGCTTCCGGTGCAGGTGCATCAGTGTCCATGGCATCTCGGTCGGCTTTTTGTCTAGCTTCTTCGTCTGCAACCTTTTGTCGCAGATCGTTGATCTCTGCTATACCTGCTTCTCGCTCCTGCTTAAAGGCGTCCCATTCCTTCTTGACAGCTTCGGTGACCTATCGAATAAAAGATTAGGCGCTAGTTATATTGATCTGAAGGGGAACTTGCCTCTGCCTTTCTCCGCACCAGAAACACTTCCTGAGCGGGCGTGAGGACGGCTGGAAGGTAATAAAGTGGGGGAGGATGTGAACGAGGGACGGGCGCCAATGAATTCGTCGATGGAGGCGGTGGTGAGCCCTCGGGAGGAATGGTATCAGATGTGAGCAGGAAGTTCGCCAATACAGGTAGCCTTCTCCGGCGAAGTTTGTACTAGAGAATATCGTCAGAATAAAGCAAGAATCTCAAGTCGATCCTACGCACGATGGAGTCCTTCAATTGCAAATCCTCTTCCTTTCGATTCGCCAAAGTCTTCTCCTTTTTCGCTTCTTCTGCACGCCTAACAGAGTCAGTCTCTTTTCGCAGTTTGATTTGCAACCGTTGCTCGATCAGTTGCCTCTTCTTTGCCTATGAAAGTGCCAGAGATTCATGAGACAAAGGAAGTGGGTGTAGGGAATGAATACTCACCGCTTCGCTCGCATTTCGCTCCTTATCTTCGACTTTTGCCTTGTTCAAGGTACCCAAAACTATACCGAACATACTTTTACCGCGTTTTCGCTCAGCCCCGGCCCCAGCGAGGGCTCCTAGGTTCAACCGAGGCCGCGCTCTGGTGGCAGCTGGCTGGGACGGGGCCTCCGTGGATGGCGAAACCACGTCACCCATCTCGCTTTTTTGGTCCTGCGTTGAAGCCCTGCAGAATGTCAGTGACCTCGCTATCGTTCTGTATCGATATTCAGGACGTACTCCGCTGTCGACATGTCGCTGGCTCGTCGTGGTGGTGGTAGTGGTGAAAGCTAGGGAGACCGTGAGAATTGAGTCAGAGCCTACTGGCGTCAACGGCCGATAGCGGCATGGCTTCGTCCTCACCATCGTCAATGCCTCCCAAGACCACCCGCAAGACGGTCAGCGCACCGTCGAAGTCGAACAAGAAGAAGGCCACGCCCAAGAAGCCTATTCCTGTGCCCGAGAAGCTGAAACGGCTGTTCACCTCGTTATGTGCTCAGATCGACGGCGGGCATTTTGCCAATGCGATTAAGACCTGTGATAAAAGTGCGTAATATTGAACTGCGTGGAGCTCGATTATGTCTAATGCATTCAATAGTACTACGGCTAGAACCCAGCGATAAAGATGCCGTTAAAACCAAGCTCTTCTTGCTGCTGCAGACGGAGCAATACCAGGCAGCACTGACGCTGATCGATACACACGAGGACCAGGCTCTGCTCAACTTTGAGCGATCGTATACGCTATACCGGCTGCATCGTGAGCCAGAAGCAAAGGGCATCTTGGGTGACATCAGAGCTCAAGACAATGAGCATCGTGGTGCATTGCACCTCGAAGCCCAGCTTGTACGTCTCCATTTGCCGTTGTATGGCAGACATTAATACCCTTGCAGAACTACCGTGAAGGTTCATATCAAGCTGCGTTTGACCTATACAATCAGCTTCTTGACACTGCCGAGTCTGTGAGTAGCTGTTTCATCATTCTCGGCCAAGCTCATGAATCCAACGCGGCTAGAATTCTGAAGAACAATCGGATATCCTTACCAACCTTCAAGCATCGCAACAGCATCTCGATTTCCTCGACAAAGGATTCCTACACGCTCTAGACCAATTGCCCAACGCTGTGAGCGCGAACCTCGAATCACAACCTCCCCCCGTCGTTAGCACTGCACCCACAACAGTTGCGCCAGCTTCCACTCCGGCTACAGGCGCCGACGAGGCCCAGAAACAAGTCCAACCACCAGTTAAGAAGGTCAGAAAATCGCGAGTGCCCGCCGGGGTCATCCCAGGTGTTACACCACCACCAGACCCCGAACGATGGTTAAAGAAGAGCGAGCGTTCAACCTTTGGACAAGGGAAGAGAAGGAAAGGTGCGGGTGGTGGAGCGACTCAAGGAAGCGCAACCTCAGAGCCCACACCCGGTCCGACTGCGCCAGGTGGCTCCAAGTCGAGTGGAGGCAAAGGGAGAAAGAAGAGATAGAATTAGTAGTTGAACGTTGGCCGCGGTGTGATTTCGAGGTACGGTTAGCATGTCAGTCGGTTGCCGAGACAAAGGCTGATGAAACACGACTAAGAACTACGCCACAGATAGTATTATCAAAATGCTTTACCCCAAAGTTCTATCAGATTGTTCTTGTTTTATCTGGAGATTGTGTACCCCCGCGACCTCGTGTTGGACCTCATGCAAATCATCTAACGTCTAACGTCAAGCTGCATTCGCGGCTTTGTTCCAAAGAACTGGCTGCATCTATGCTGGTATTTCGCTGTAAACCGAGTACCTCATTGATAACTGGCTCCCTTTGGTGCCAGCTGAAACACTGATATCAGAGTGGAAGGCGTAAACTGCGAAGCCAAGCACGGACATTACAATGCCTTGGGGCAGAACTTAACAGCCTCGTGTCACCCGCAAGCCCGAACGTTTTAATAAAAGGGGTCATATCATCCTAATTCGGTTCGACATGCGACATCTTCCTCAATGTTGTTTGCCATCCCGAATGAAAGCCTGCTCAAAGCACGTTTGGGTCTAGCCGGTGGACCCTGAAGGCGGGGCCCGAAACAATATCCATTGATTGGTTCCTAGCGTCGGATTGGTTCATTCTACACTTTTTGTAAGTCACAAAGCGTTTTATCACTGCACTACGTAGATTAATTCCCCACCTTTTGACAAAGGGGCCTTCTGGAACATTGAGAAAACGTGCAGCGTGCTCTTTCACCTAGAACCATGAAGACAACGTGTGGTCCATCTCAAAGGTGTTTGGATGACAGGTAACCTCTTTGAGTGTGGTTTCGGATCGATGCGCAGACGTCGTCGTAATTGTGGCATCACCATGCGAATGCCGCCTGTTGGTGCCAGCACATAACACTGCGAGCGGGATCGTTATATAAACCCACTCATTTATTCGGCTATTCTTCAGCTCCCCTCTTCCCTTCCGCATTACCTCTTCCCTTGATCCCTTCGAGATGTTGCTTTCAAAAGTCTTGGGTGTCATCGTCATCGCCAGGAACGGCGACCGATACAACTACTATCAAGACCCCTACACCTATGCGGCCTCGAACACTGAGACCACCGCCCTAGGCGAGGTATGTCACTCTTGCTTTTCCTTCCAGCTTTCAGAACAACTTTTTGACTGTGACCTAGGTTGAGTCGCATACTCTCGGAGCTCAACTCCGTTCCACCTACTTCGACAGCAAGTCTCCCTCTTACATCGAGGGTATTCGCTCGGATCTCGTCGACAACAACGAAGTCAAGGTCCGAGTCAAGGCTGGTGTTGAGGGCACTGTCGTCTTCGACTCTGCCATCGCTCTCCTCCAGGGTCTCTTCCCTCCCAGCCCCAACAACAAGATCGTTTTGGCCAACGAGACCACCGTCGTTGCTCCTCTCGGTGGCTACCAATACGTTCCTGGTATGTGGCCCTTCCATTTCCTTTTCTTGGTCTTTGTGCTCATGTGAATGCTAGTTGAGACCGTCGAACCCGGTAACGACCGCTCCCTTGAGAGCTGGACTGATTGCCCGGTGCGTTCCATTCACCTTTTGGATATTTTTTCCTTTGTCTGACTTTCACAATGATCAGGCCTTCGAGAAGCACATCAAGCAGTTCTACGCTTCTGACGACTTCAAGAAGAAGTCCCAGGAGGCTCAGCCTTTCTTCAAGGCTGCCAAGGACTACGTCTTCGGCAGGCCCACGACCCTCGAGAATGCGGTATGTTCCCTTTTCGCCACGTACTTAGAGCTACTCTGATTATATCCTCCACAGTGGAACATCTACGACTTCATCAACTCTGAGCTCACCCACAACAAGACCTATGCCCACCGCCTCCCACCCACTCTCGTCGAGCAGGCGCGTCACTGGGCCAACTACCACGAATCCGGCGTCTTCTCCGATCCTGAGATCAACGCTGTCGGAAACAGTATGTCTACTTCCATTCTGGCACTACTTCCTTTCGCTGACGCCTTGGTTTAGTCGCCGGTCGTACTATCCTCCACACCATCTTGACCTCTCTCGAGCGCATCTCCTTCAATGGCGACCCTCTCCAGTTCATGCTCCTCCAGACCACCTACCAGCCTTTCATTTCCCTCTTCTCCCAGACTGGTATCGCTCAGGAGCGCCCCCAGTACGCCGGTGTTCGTAAGTGATATTTTGTCCATTTCCTTGGTTGATCTCATCCTAATCGTACCCGTGTAGCCGACTACTCGTCTGCTCTCGCCATTGAGCTCCGCCGCGGCTCTCCCCCTGATGTCCGCGACTTTGTCCGCCTCAAGTTCAAGAACGGCACTTCTGGCAACTGGGAGGACGTCCACGCCTTCGGCCACCGCTCGGACATCCCTTTGACCGAGTTCATCTACCGCGCTGAGGTATGCTGTTTATTCTTCCATACTCTGCTCCCTCACACCTAACAAACTTGATCCGTCCATTCTATAGAACGCTGCCATCACCAGCAACCAGCAATGGAAGCAGATCTGCTCCGCTCGTGGTGTCTTCTCCACTTTCGCTGACAACACTGGTGTCCTCAACTACTTCGCCTCCGAGTCCGCCTTCACCTTCGCTTACGTTTTCGTCACTCTCCTCGCTCTCTACTCCGTTGCCAAGTTCATCAAGAGATCCCGTGCCGAGGCTCGCCGCGTCAGGCTTGAGGGTGCTGAGGTGAGTGAGGTGGTCATCAACTACGGCTCTGTCGCGGCGCCGCACCCCATTTCCCCGTCTTCGGCCTCCCAGTCGTCGTGGTATTTGAGTGGTCATCCTGGCCATCTACCACAGAACTCGACCACTTATTATGGCGAGGCGGCTTTGGATAGTGAAGGTGCTTCAATTGCGAAGTATTATCCTGAACAACCTCGGTGGATTCTATGAAGCCGGTTGGGGGTTGCGAGCAAGCCGGCGATGAGCCGTAGTGCGATTCCGCGTTGATTTTTTTATTTGGATGGGGATAGCATGCTTACTATTTATTTTGGCAGAACTTGCCCGTTCCCGCCGTCCAGGTCGTGGAGAAGAGGAGGATCTAAATGCTGAGTCGGGGACTCATGCATGATCCACCCTCGAGGGGTCGAAAGCGCACTTTGCTATGAAGAATGTTTTCTACACGTTGCCTTGGGACATGATCTACAATGACTCTACGTATTTTGCTATTTGGTATCATCAGAACGACTGCATACGTATATATTAAGACATACACACTTGCATCATTTTTGTCCTCGTTTTGTTTCCGGCGTTCCTGTTCTCGACATCAGCTTATTTTGCTATTCCATCATGACTCATACACATTTTTCAACTGCTGTAAACTACTTTGATTACTGCACCATATCCTTACCACATACTTTCACGCGATGTGCGATTCCCGGTTGCCATTCGGTTATGATGCTCATATATGGGGCACTAGGTATGTTCTCAAGTATGCACGGTCAGGCTCGTCCGCAGCTCGTAGGCGACGCCAATTTCGGAGACGTTTAACCAGGTACCGAACTGCGTACCCACAAAGTTCGACCTGGGCTCATCAAAACATAACGGCAGTCATAATAAGAGAAGCAACCAACGAAGAAACCATCTCTACGACCGAAAGACAGATTTTACAGCAGTTGTGTTACCATGCCAAAAGGTGGCCAAAGGTGGTAGTTGGCAGCTTCTACTTCGGTTGTTCCTTCAAACAGATTGTCTTTAGTTGTTCCGTTTGCTGCTTCAGCCCTCAAACCCCCGTGGAWWATGAACCTAATCAGATTCGAGGCGCTTTCCAGAAGGGCAAGGCTGTGTCTCGCGAGAAGCCTAACGCAGGCCTTGTAATCCATGTAGCGTCGTACTTAAAGAGCGCGACGCGTTTCATCGTCCTCCGTTTCTTCTCCATCGCTTAACCTTATCAAATTTCTTTGCCAGCCTGGCTTAAACTGCCAGTGGCTACTAGGTAGACTCATTCTCTCTCTATTATCCATCCCTCTCTCGATCAGCCATGTCAGAGTGTGAAATTTTCTGCCTTCCTTGCTTGATTTTTGGTGCATGCTTCGGTCAGTATTCCGTTCCACTGCTTCTCAATTCATTGCGATTACTAATGGACGTTTNCGCGCTTTTTGCAGCTGCATGTAACTGCTCAAATGGGCCAGCTTGTACGGCCTGTGGGTTTTGTATGTCTTTCCCTCCCGTTTGTACGACCCACCCTATCCTGAACGAGCTGACTTGCGTCAGGTAACAGAGGGGGGTGTGGAAATTGTTGTGGCGGACGTGACCGGAGCTTGGACCACTTTACCGCTGAGGTAGAACAGGACATGATTGCAGACCGAGAACGTCGGCAACGTGAAGAGGCTGCGGGCTATGGCAATGGACCTTCTATGCCGGTGCCTCAAGCCCACAAACCTACAGATCGACGTGAACGGGGTGCAAAGGACCGTGACGTGGAGCATTGGAAACGTGGGGTCGAAGAAAGTGTGTATCTTAATCACTGTTTGTCAGGTAACCTGCCTGACTGTACCATAGGCCAGGGCCCAGGACCTTCTACTCACGATGGCACCCAACGGTCTCGTCAGGCAAGATCTGAAGATCTTGAGTATCCACCGAATACATATTCTGGTGCGTAGAGTTTCTCGTCATTTATCCGAACGTATACACATAGTAATCTAAACTATGGGTTTATCCTTGTAGGTGACCGACGATCGCATCATGACGAGAGACGCGATGATGAAACAAACCGGAGGCCTGAGAAGCATGTGTATCCACCAGAGAAACACCAAGCAGACCGTAAATCGCCTTGGTCAGATGAGGCTAAGGCCCGTAAAGACAGGGGAAGCGGTCCAGACCAACGTGAAACCTTGAATCCTTATGGTGGGCAACGTTTTTTGAAATCTTGTCGCGTTCCAAGGAATTTGACTCTTGCCATCTTCCTATGCATAGACGGCTTCGAAGAACCTGGTCCAGAGGGCACCCGGCGCCATGACAAGACCAGGAGGCGGGATGAGCCTGAGATCCCCGAGGCTGGTGCGTTCCAAAGACATTATCCCTCAAGTTCGTGGAATTCTCAACGATCGTTGTAGGTCATCGAGAAACTCGGAGAGACGAGGACAGGCGTTACGATACTACAAGGAGACCTGAGCAGCATGAATACACATCAAATCAGTACTCAGGTATGTGCGACCCTCAATAAGCAAGTAAACCGTCAAACGGCTAACTGTGGTTTGCAAGGTCATCGACAATCTCGGTCGGACGGAGAGAGGAGAGGAGCATCAGCCGCGAACTCAAGACCTGATAATCACTATGGAGAACATCCCATGCCCTCAGATCAGAGTCACAGAAGAGGTAGAGGTATGTTGCCACATCCCAGCAGGTAGAGAATCCTCTTCCTTTTACTAACGCGCTGTGTCTGGCAGATGCACCTTCCTCGGACTACCGACAAACCTTCTCTGACGAAGGCGGAAATCACGAGGAAAGGGGCCGATATCTGGGTCAATCATCTCCCAATGGTGCTGCTATGTATGACGAGGCCTCGCGCCGCCCTTCAGACGACGATCGTAGAGTCTAACCGCCGTTAAGTAGATCATGTACCTTTCATATAGAATGTAAGGGCAGGCCCTATATACCCTTTTCAGTTTTGGAAGGCGTCTAAGATTAGCAATGCTGTGGGGTATTATAGACTTCAAAATTGAAGGACGGATAAGAGTAAACGTTTGTCCAAAGTGTTTCTCCATCTTTGATTTCCATATATGCGCCGATGATATTCTCCCGTTTTACTCGATACAAGCTCCTCTATCAGCTAGAAATTAGATGGGCTATTGAGCTCGCGATGCCGCAAACCTGGGGGAAGTGTCTCTTTCAATATACGTCCCGGATGTATGTCACCGATTTAGGTGCATTATCCACTAGGAGGATATCCGACGACCAATGTACTTCACGTAGCCCTGTGAATTGTGCGGTGTCCCCGCTCCTGTAGGTAGAATATCCCAGATGTGCGAATTCGAGAAGATTATGGCCAGGCAATGGGCCAGACGTCATCCTGGCCTTCACCATCCGCTCGAATTGCACGAACGCCTGACGAGATGGCGGACGATCAGGTTTTATTGGCGAAATCGTCACTGCCTTCAAATTGGGTGCCATCGGTGGTGCCTTCACGGTCAAAAAGCAGTCGATCAATTGGTAGAGAAGTCCTGATAGAGAAAGGTATAGATGTGTGAGGCTGGGTACTTGGTGGACGATCTCGACGAAATTTCTAGGCTGTGCAGATGGCCACTGCATAGAAAGATGCTCCAGCTTTGGACAACGGGATACACAGGCCAGTAATTCGGCATGGTCCCAAGGCCAAAATCCGTCGGAGGTGCTTATCTCGAGGTGCGAAAGCACTGGCATGTGCAGCGACTGCCAGAGTCGACCGAGTCCTTCCCATCTATCCTCGTCATGGGCGATGACTTCAAGACGCTTGAGTCCGAGTCCAACGATACTGGCAGAGCCCACGTCGAGCCCTGGCCTGGCGTACAAAACACAGTGTTGGAGATTGGCTAGGTCGCGCATGGCGTTGAGGCACATACAGACCGCTACACCCGAACGACTGCTTGTCAAGGGCTTGTAATCAAAATGAGTGATTCTCTCTCTATTGACGGGAAGGCGGGACAAGAGGGTTTCGCCACCGAGTGTGAGGGATGTGAGCTGCTTGCACCTGGTGAATAGGTCTGGGACGGACTGCAAGTCGCCGGGAAAAGAAATATCGAGAGTTAGATGTTTGAGAGTTCGGCCGAGGCCGTCTTTCGCCTGAGAAAGGGCATTCCAGTACACTGTATGAAGAGGTACATAGAGATGCACTAACTCCCAACGACGAGCCTGAAGGGCTATCAGGCGCAGCGTTTGCTGGTTGCGGCCTGTAGACGCGATGGAAATGCGTTGTGAATGGGGGAGCGAAGGGGTGTCATCTATAATTCCGATCGTCAGGTTGGAGGCCCCAGACCGCTCCAGCCATCGCTGGACTAGCGTAGAATGGTGCCCTGGCTTGACAACAAAGCGAATGGTCGTCCAGAGCTTGGGGGTGGCGATAGCAACCTCTCTCCACGACCGGCAAATTTTGGTTAGGAGAAGGGGTCCATGGTCAGGATCGAAGCTATCTGATATGCCGACCTGGCGAGGGACAACATCAGAAGGAGTCATGTGTACTACAAGGGAATTTGCCCTGACATCGCTAAGCGGAAGTCTTCATGAAGTAGCTGACAGCTTTGAGAACTTGATCATTGATCCGCTAAGTCAATAAGCACTCACCTTACCTTATTTGGAAGGCAGTAGCGTTAGTTGATTGATTTCAGAGGAACATCCGAAATGCATGAACCCGATCAGAACCTGGAAAGTGCGACTAAGACTGGTATTGTCATTACTCCAACATTCAGCCCAGTTGCTTAGAGAGCAGTGAAGTAGTATGGCTTGGTGGAGCCAAGCACCCAAAACTTGGATCATTTGTCCAGATTAGGTTTGTGAATGGAATGGCGCTGAAGAGATCTAGAACAGCGAGACAACTAACACCCACCACAACACCTAACACCTTGAATTCACCCCTGTTCTCATACAAATCCTTGTCAAACCACAGATGCCTGTAGTAGATGATCCTTATAGCTTTTTCTGCAATGAAAGGGAATAATCCTGGGTCTGTGTTAGGTTCAGGCCGGTCGGGGAGGTTGATGCTGGACGTCCAAACAGATGCAAATACGATCCAGGAACTTTGGTGGGCGCGATAACACCTCCCTGTCGTATCCCCAATTTTGCCCCAACAGCCTTATCCTCTGAGATGTATTCTCTCTAAACTTTGTTGAACTGATATCTCACAGAAAAAGCACTGGTTGAGGATAAAGACGACAATTCCAATTTGGGAATCAGATCACTCAGTCAGCTCAAGTTGACCCATAACCTGGCAGGCTCAATCAAGTTGGGTTGTCATAATGACTCAACCCATTTCAGTGGGCTTGGTCAGGCTTTTGACAGGCTGGGTCAGGCCAAAATTGGGTTTGGCCCAACCTATGGCAACACTAGCTACAACAATGTGCTTCATGGATTTTCATGTTGTTATGGGTCATCAGAGCTTTGGGGATCTCAGGAAGATGATAGAAGTGGGCATGGTGGATGGAATTAAGGTCAAGGACCTCACCAGTACACCTCCAGGTTGTTGTCTCTGCGTCAATGCCAAGGCTGTTTGTGTTATGATGTGACTTTGGTCAGTTTCAAGCTAGTAGAATGCAGGACCTTTGGGACAGATGATCTTGCTATACGTGATCCAGTGGAGGACATTGTTGGCCTTGTGGTGACAGAGGTGGGAGTAGGCTGTTTGGGCATTCCCTTGGATTGTGAAGTGTTTGTAATAGAGAGGTGGCATTACAAATTGGTCTGGCCTAATCCACAGAGACTTTAGAGTCTGATGGCGGGGTGTTCCAGCAGGGACACTTTCGAAGTGGCTCTGATCATTGCTCCATACAAAATCTAATGGGCGAAACATTGTGGACAATAGGAGAGACAGGGGCAGTTGATACGAGCCTTCAGAACAGTTGAAGATTGTCGGGTCCAAAGTGGGGTTTTCTATTGAGGAGCTTGAGGGCTTGTCCGAGCTCTGGAGAAGTTGGGGGTCTACAGATGCCATGGTGATATGACCATTGAAGAGATCAAGAACAGCGAGACAACTAACACCACACCAAACACCCAACACCAACTCAACGTGGAGCCGTGCAAGATATGTAGCATAGATAACCCTTTTGTAGTCGCGCCACACCGAAATCAGGGGTGCGAGGTATGGAGGTAGTGTAGAGTATTAAGAATAAACAATATTCTCTCTCTTAGACACACTAAGTCCAGTAAACTGAGGGGTACTCGATAAATCGCAAAATCAACCACAAGGTTGAGCCTTTGAGCCTTGTCTTTCCTTTACTTAAATCATGCCGTGCAAGATAGAAGTCACGTAACCAATAGATTGCAAACACAAATAACACAAATAATAACAGCAGTAATTCTCTGGGGGAAAACTATGCTACAAGAGTCCATTGTATATATACTAACTGGAGCCGTGCAATCACCGGAGCATGGTAAATAGG